>PVIJ01003946.1:0-125911 GCA_004024925.1 Scalopus aquaticus | reverse complement strand
AGTGGGAAGGACCCTTTACTTCAACATTGTGACTTAGGCCGCCTTGCTCAGTGGCTGAGGAACACCCCACCCCCTTCTCTAGCGCCCTTCCCGTGGCCTGGGCTCTACTCCAGCCTTCTTAGCAACTGTGATTTTGGGCAAGTTATCTTAGTCTCTCTGTGCCCCTCATTCTTTGAAAAATGGAGACAATAATAGTGACATCAAAGAGTAACGTGGGAGCTGAACAACTGAATCCTGTGGACTTGGCACGTGTAAGCACCGCAAGGGCAGCTGCCTGCTTCAGTGTGAGCGTTATCGTTGGCCGTCCGCGTCTCGGATAGTTTCACTCTCTGACTTCTGCACGATTTGTTTATAATGATCTTCATTTGCAGAGAGCGAGATTAAATGAAGCCAGTTGTCCATTGTTGAGGAAGGCAGGGAAGTGCATATGCATCGTATTTCTGTGCTACATGGCTCAAGAAGAAAAGTCTTAGTTCTTAGAGAGCTTGGACTCTGCGCTATGTCTAAACAACCTCTGTTAAGACTCATTCTTTGGGATCCTCAGTGGCCACGCACTTGTGCTTTTGTTTTACAGTGACTTCTGAATGTTATCTCCATTTATTTTTATACTTTTCTTTGAGATAAGAGACCCTCATCAGTATCATCAAAACATCTAATTTCATATGTTCCCAAACAAAATTGGGAGTTTTTTTTTTAAATTGGGGTTCTGGTTTACAATGTTGTGCTCCCTCCCCGTTTTGTTCCCTTTCATTCCCCTCTTAGTAACTTCAGTTCTACAGTTAGATTTCTGGGGTATTACTGGTGTTTGGCGTTATATGACTCTTTGTTTCGTTTCTTTGTATTCCACATATAAGTGACACCATCCAGTATTTATCTTTCTCCCTCTGACTTATTTCCCTTAACATAATCCCCTCCTGTTCCATTCATGTTACCATTTTCTATAGCTGAGTGGCACTGCGCTGTGTAGATGCTCCACCTCCTCCTGACCGCCTCAGCTGTCTTGGGGCATTTCGGTTTTTGCCATAACCTGGTGTTTGTAAATAGCGCTGCAGTGAGCACACTGGTGTTTATATATCTTTTCAAAGTATATTACAAAATAATTAAGTTCCGTGTCTCAGATGATGGTGAGTGGTAACACTGATGTTTATTCATATGTATATCGCACCTATTGTGTGACAGAAGAAAGGGACTGTGGGGATCATCTTCACCCTGCCCCTGAGTGGACAGATGAGGAAACCGCTCACAGACTCCTTGGTTGTCGTGCCCAGAGCCACACCGGTCATTGGTTTTCCTGGCTCCCTGTCAGGAAAATTGAATGATTTCTGTCTCACATAATTGAACTAGCCAAATTGAACTTGATATTTATGTCTCACATAATTCATGGTGGGCAAGGAAGTATTTGCTATTGAATGATGATCAGAACAAAGTAGGTACATGTTCAGATAGCTTTGATTTTTTTTTTTCTTCAGTAATCTTTTTTTTTTTTTAAAGATTTATTTATGCATACAAGCTGGGGTACAGGCCAGAGGCGTGGGGTGGCGAGAGGGTTCAACAGAGACAGAGTGGGGAGCAGAACAGGCAGATCAGTGGAAATACATTGCTGAGGGGAGCAGTGGGCGAGGCAGAAGAGATCTACCACGCCATGTGGGAATCTCCCTGGCCGGGCGTCGAACTCGCGTTGCCGCTGCTGACAGCTCCACAGAGCAGCGCTTAACCAGGGAGGCCCCTTAAGTAATCTTTTTTTATGAGGCTGCTAGAGAGGAAAGGTTGGAAGGTCCTCTCAAGGCCCAGAGTGAGTTGATGTTGTGTTAAAATACACTATCAGTTCCCTACGTTACTGAGTACCTTTTATGTGCCAGGTTCTGTTCTGGGCACCAGGGGAGGTGGGAGGAGCTTTTTATCCGGTTTATATCTTCAGGGAGACAATAATGATTAAAATGGGGTATTTTCCCCAGGATTGTTAATATTTGTATGAAAGGAAGAGAGACAGTAAAGAATAAGTTAACAGATTTAATAGCTACTATGAGAAAATAAAGCAGATTGGCATGAGGGATAGCCTGAGTAGGTTCTGGTTAAGTGGAGACCTCAATGACAAGGGTATTTGCAAAGATCTGTAATTTGTACATGAACCCTTAGTGCAGTGGCTGTAGGTCAGGACCAAGCCCAGTGGGTGAGGCACATAGAATGCAGAATTGTCAGCAGACATTGGGACCTGGAGAGTGGCCTTGTTTGCCTCATTCTAATTCTGCCCTGATCTCCCTTCTTGGAAGGACGAAATTCTATTTATAGGAAGTGAGTCCAGGAAAGAGGGTTTGAGATGGGTAGAGAGGCCCAGCAGTATCTGGGTACCTTGGGTATTTGTAGCCAGAATAAAGATTTTTGGAATCCATTCTTAACTTGAAAGAAAAGCAATGCAGAGCACTGAGCGGAAGAGTGACCTGATTTAAAATCACTTGGCACTGTAGGTTGTAGGCGAAGGAGGTGGAGACACATCAGCCAGTTGGCCTGTATTAGTTCAGGGGGAGAGGGGCTGCCACGACGGGAGTGGGAGTGGAAGGAGGTGGCTGGATTTGGGGAGTATCTGTTAGACATCTTTGTTGAATAATCAGGTCACCTAGGGGAGTCAGGACTGGTGATGGAAATTCAGGAGACTTTCCAAAGCCCTGGTGGAGTCGGCTTTTGTCAGGGGCACTTCACCGCTGCCGTGCACGAGGGGCTGCGAAGAGTGTGGACACTGAGGTGTGTGGGTTATTACGTTGGTGCTGTTTAATTTCTGATTTTTCAGTGAAGTGTGAGACAGGACCAGAACTTGGAAGGGAAGAAGGGAGGAGAAGGTGTCTGAGTAGAAAGTTTCAAGTAGCAATTTTAGAGACTGAGAAAGTGAATATACCAGAAGTGTGTTGGGAGTGCTGGGTAGTGAGATCTGTCATCTGGGTCTGACGAGACTGGATCATCCTGTGTAGGCAGGAAATGGACACATGTCTGATCCCAGCTGAGCTAATCATAGGAGTAGAACCTTTTTCTAGCAAAAGTCAGATAAAATTATAGGGTAGAAGGTTGAGTGGCTTGAATAATTAAATTTAGATTCTGATTATACTTGAATTAAAATCATGATTTGCTGTATTTGCCACATGGTGGCGCCATCACATGGGTTTGATCTTTGGAGTATATACCCATTGATGCCTTTTCAGAGTATATATAGATTCTCTGAAATTTATAAAGAGCTTCACTTTGATTCTAGAGTTCTAGGAAGTAGCTCGTGCTTATATTGAGTGTAAAATTCTTAATAATTGTAATCCAGTTCCTGTACTTTTCGTCCAAATTCTCATGTCTTCTCACCCCCACAGAGCTCCTTTTGAAGTCATTGGAGCTCCCGTGCTGAGCATTTCGTGGGGGTGCAGAGCAAGGTGAGAGTTTGGGACCACTAAAGTTAAATAAGAATTTTAAATACAGTTGCTTTTATCCAACAAATTAAGAACGTATTTAAGTTCATTGTGACAGGACACTAGAGGGCAGTGTTTACCCTTTTCAATTTTTATCTTCAACTTTTATTTCTAGAAATCTCTTAAATGTTGCATTTTTTCGAAATGAATATGGTTAGATGATTTTAAGATGTGAGGGACATATTAATGATGGCATGTCACTGTATTTTTACAGTGGGAGGAGCTTTTTATCCAGTTTATATGTAATCAGGGGTTTATGGTCTGGTCTAACAGAAAATTCCTAAAGACAGAAATATGCTAACCAGCATTAAACAAGGGGTATTAGTAATGTTGACGTGATGTTACCTACGCTTCTGGTAAGCACAGATTAAAGTGTTGAAAGCTATTTAAGGCTTTAGCAGAGGGTCTTTGATGGTACAACTAGTCCCCACCTGGTTGCTTAGGTAAATACTAGTTTACTTCGCTTGTCCAGAGCAGAGCTAGATACAGTGCTTCAGAGTAAAAGCCTTAACTCTGTCTCTTAGTTTTGGTCTGGCCAACATCTGTTTGTGAACCACTGTACCTTTTGATATTGAAATCCAGGAATTTGTAAGCAAATGGAACCATTTTGGTGTTAGTAGATCTTGGTGCTGGGTTAAATTTTAAGTAAACAAATAAGTAAATGGCATCTATTTATGAATTTGGCCTAATGTTTACCTTTGGCCAGAATGTTGATTTTTAGGACCCCATCAAACTGAATATTTTTTAAAATAATCACCCCCCCCCCCGCCATTAAAACTAAAGGTTTAGTATAGTTTGAGTTGTCACAGGAAACATTGCGAAATAGCTAATTTTCAAAATAGATTCTTTTACTTGAAACTTATTTTTTTAGCTTTTTGTTAGAAAAAAATAGTTTAATTATGAAAACCGGACTTTCGTTTTGCCATAAAATTTGGAACACATCCTGGCTTTTTTTTCCTAATAATTTCTAAATAATTATTTTGGTTGTATTCAAAGCTATTTGTATGTTTTTCTGTTTTATCAGGTTATTCTTGGGCACTATAATTGGCTTTCCTACGAAGATGTCTTCATTAGAGCTTCTAATTTTGGAAATGGCTTACAGATGCTGGGTCAGAAACCAAAGACCAACATTGCCATCTTCTGTGAGACCAGAGCCGAGTGGATGATCGCAGCTCAGGCGTGCTTTATGTACAATTTCCAGCGTACGTAAGCTTCTTTTCTGCAAAAGGGGACTTACATCACTGTGGGTGAAGGGGGTACCGACTTACTATATTTCACTCTTAAGAGATTAAAATTCTGATGTTAATTTTCACTTTGTATCCAGTTAGAGGACTTGGTTGCAACTTAAAATTATGATCTATTTTGGAAAATTAACCAGTTGTGGAAAATTGTGCAGTCAGTGTAGTAAGAAGGTTTGAATCTATTCGTAGTGGACTTTTGGGGTTTGGGGAACTAGTCCCACAACCATGTGTCTTTGCTCTGATGCCACTTTCAGGAATCCCCCTTCCAAAACGTTAGTATCATTTCTTATGCCACTTCTAGCAGTAGCAGCAGTGCACTACTCAAACCTAGTGATCCTCGAACCCAGGTCCTAGGCTAAATGATACGGAATTTTTATGTTGTATTTACTTTTTATATTGTAATTCTGAGTGGTAATCATGCTGCCTCAGCTTGTGAATAGACCTGGAAGCTTCGTTCTGAGATCTTGGTATCAGAGAACATGATGTTAAGAATGCACATGATCTTATCCTTCAGGTGAAACAGAAAAGATACTTTTACCAGATTTTTTGCTGTTAATACCTTACTTTTTTTTGAACTGGCATGCCTTTTTATTTCCATAGGTTTGGGTTTAGTATTTTTGAGATACTTAAAAAAATATATTATCTGTTAAAATGACTTTAGCTTTTTTTTAGTTAGGCAGAAAGCAAATAAAAGTCCTTGTGTATTATTAGTTCAACATTTCTAAGAATATTTTTCTTTAAATTTTCGACTTTAGAAGAAGCAGTATTGCCACTTGTTGATGCTAGTTTCCTAGTGTGTGATACTTTGGGCCTGATATTCAATGTTTATCTTACTGGTGTATATTCTTTTTCATGTTTTAATACTAAGTAGTCAATAACCAACACATTGACATTTTAGAAATCAGTTATAATTCCTTCCAGTGTGACAGTTCAGTGTAAGTTTAGAAAAATAAAATCCAAACAACATGCTTTGTTTATACTATGCATGTCTGGGAGGGAGTCAGGGAGCTTGAGTAGCGCAGCTTTGGCTGGTGCGTCAGAATCATCTAAAGAGCTTGACGCAGCCTGACGACAGGCTGGGCGCGAGGCTCGGGCCCTGCGTGCCTCCACTGTGGCCTGCGCCGGCTGCTTTACGCTCCGTGCCTCCCTGGGGTGTTCTGCTGACTTGCCCTCCTGTCTCCGCAGTGGTCACGCTGTATGCTACTCTCGGAGGCCCAGCGATTGTTCATGGATTGAATGAAACGGAGATCACCAACATCATTACTAGCAAAGAACTCCTGCAAACCAAGCTGAAGGTGAGCAGCGCTCGATCAGCGTCTGTCCCTTCGGACCTTACAGTGTCACGGGCTGTTACTGCTACTTTGTTCTTTCAAATCCTCACATCTGTGCAGTCTTTTAGGACTATCACACTTTATTCCTGTCCTCTAGAGAAGAAGTGGATTTCACAAGTCGTGCAGAGTTACAAATTGTTATTCCCATGTCTGAGGATTCCAGCAGAGTTTTCATTATTGTCCTCATCCATGTTCCAGCCTATGATAAATTTGTAATCTGAAGGATTATTTTTATGTAATTTATAACTGTTACACTGGGTTGTGAGTTTCCAGAACTTGTTAAAGGGGCAGATGGGAGGCTGAAATTGCAGAAAAATGGGTTTCTTTAGTCTCCAGACAATTCCTGTGAAACCAGTATCTCTGCATAAAAAAAAAAAAATACAAGTGTATAAATGGATTCCCCCCTTTTCCCACATACGCAGTTGACCTCTCAACAACTTGAGGGACTTCTGGCCTCCCCGACGCTCAGGCGGCCTGTGGTTCCACACCCGTCTCTCACCAGAGACCCGTGTACATAGGATACGTCTCATGCCGTCAAATTGCAGTTTGAATTTCAGACCAGTATTTTTTGCTCTAGAAAAAAAATGTAGTATTTATACTCATCCTACCCCCATTGCTCTTTTTGAGGCAGGAAGTCACTTTACTAACTGCCTGACTGTAGGGAACTCCTTCTCTTGGGCCTGGGCTTGGGTTGAGCTGTTTCCTGAAGAACATGGTGAACGCTTGTGTTTTCTAGGACATAGTTTCTTTGGTCCCTCGCCTGCGCCACGTCATCACCGTCGACGGGAAGCCGCCCGCCTGGTCCGAGTTCCCCAAGGGTGTCATCGTGCACACCATGGCCGCTGTGCAGGCCCTGGGCGCGAAGGCCAGCCTGGGTGAGTCCCGACTCCAAGCGCCTTACTCCTGGCCGGCAGTGACTGTGTGCTCAGATGCTTGACCCTAGAGCTGGGGGCAGTGATCAGTCACCTTCCTAGACCATCCCTGAGTAGCCCAAAGTCTCTGTAGGTGGACTTTCATCTGCCCTTTAGAAAGAGACTTAAGGAAAAATACAAACAATAATTGATTAATGTTATAACAGCACTGTTCAGTTGAAATGAATTTGAAATCCTTTTACATTATATAATTTCCCCATCTCCTTTTTCTGGTAGTTTTGGATGGTTTAAGTTAAGGTGTTTTTTTTTTTACATTTTAGTTATGCATAGAAGAACTGGGGTGTCGGCCAGAGGTGTAAGGGCCGGGAGGGAGGGGCAGGGAGGTGAGAAGATTCGCCAGAGACAGAGTGTGAAACAGAACAGGCAGATCTACTGATGTACACTGCTGAGGGGAGCAGCGGGGGAGACAGGAGAGGTCTGCCGCGCCATGTGGGTTTATGAATCATCTCATTACCACGTAGCTGGAGCAGTTCAACCTGGGTCTTCCCCTCTACTCCCTGCTTCTACTCCACCTTCTTTACATGGCATCTTTATATCCCCACACGCCCAGGCCTGGTGACTGTAGGGGGGTGGGTGTCAGAGATGTTGGCTCGTGCTCTGGTCTGCAGGGAGGTCCCAAAGCTCTAGTAAAATGCCGGGACCGTGTTTCCTTTGTAGTTGAAAATGTGAGTAGAGGAAATCACTCATGCGCCTCAGCAGCAGGTACTGCTGGTGTCAGTTTTCAACGTGAGGTTCGGAAAGTACAGGTTGGCTAGGTTTGAATAGAGCTATGGAAATAGGGGAAGGCCCCCACAGAGGAGTGGTGCCCCCAAAGGCTGCCGAGGACTGGTCAGAGAGGAAGGAAGGAAACATGTAGCCTGGCTGTGGGAGGGAGACAGGGAGGGCATGTCTCCGAGAGGCAGGAGTTGTCAGTGGGACCAGGTGTACTGGGGGCCTTGGATGACACGGGATGGCAACAGCACCATCAGATTTGGCAAATGTCACCTTAGAGTAGTCTCTAGTGGTGGTGGAGAACAGTGCCATGGGCTGAGGAGTAAATGACAAATTGGTAAGTAAAGACTTAAATGAAAACATCCCGTGCGGGAGAGAAACGGTTCACTTGGAAACATGTTTTAAAAGTCTGTGCGTTGTCCCGTCTCCCCACCCCAGCTTCTTTAGAAGCCCGTGGTGAAGGTAGTTCTGAGGTTAACGCGGGCAGATCAGCGGGAATGTCCACAACCTGTTTCTCTGTGTCTTGTATGGTGCTCCCTCTGGAGGATCAGGCTGCCATCCTTAAGCCTGTGCCCGTGGAGGCCATTTTCTTTGACCCAGAATTCCGAGTGTAACCAAGTTAATTTCAGCACCCTGAAGCAGAGAATATTTTTTAACAAAACACCCGACCTTTCTGGTGGAATTGCTAGAATGGAGTCTGTCATCCCTTCCTTCTTTCTCCTGGTTTTCAGTTAGGTAGCGGCGTAGCAGCCCAAGGGAGCCTCCTCACAGGTGACGAGAAGCTTCTGCTCAGAACACCACTGCGTTCCACCCTGGGGTGGGGTCCAGAGTCCTTGGCATGGCCTGAGGACATGATGTGGTCCTGCCTGCCACGTCCTCGTTTTCTGCTCATCCCATCCCACGCTAATACGCCCCGGTGTTCTACCTCAGAGTCTTTGCACGTATTTTCTCCTTGAAACAAATTCCAGGGATTTCACAGACCCCTTTCTCACTTTATGCAGATCTTCACAAGAATGCCAACTGTACAGAAAGACCTTTCCTGACTTTTTTGATCTAAATAAATAGCACCTGTCATCTTAACCTCCTTTGCTTCATTTTTCTCCGTATCTCTTACGACATCATGGATTGATGTTTGTCTTATTTTCATTGAATGTATGTTATTTGGGTGTAGGGACTTAGTAGATATGTTTTCGTGACCTGTTTGAATACAATTAATGGTTGCTGAATTAACAGGTAAATGATTATGAAAACACTGGTAATAGATTAAATTCCTCAGTTTTGGTATATGTTTTTTCTTTCAATACAGAAGAGAAGCCTCACAGCAAACCAGCGCCCTTGGACATTGCAGTAATTATGTACACAAGTGGCTCCACGGGGCTTCCGAAGGGGGTCATGATCTCTCACAGTAACCTCATTGCTGGCATAACCGGGATGGCGGAAAGGATCCCAGGACTGGGGTACGTCTTTCTCAGTAAGATGGAGTGGCCAGGTGCCAGGGTCTCATTTATTTATTTATGCAAACAAGCTGGGGTATAGGCCAGAGGTGTGGGGTGGTGAGAGGATTCACCAGAGACAGAGTGGGGAGCAGAACAGGCAGATCGACTGAAGTATACTGCTGAGGGGAGCAGCAGGCGAGACAGGAGAGGTCTGCTGCGCCATGTGGGAAGCTCCCTGCTGGGTATTGAACTCGTGCTGCAGTGACTCTGGGTAGCTTATTTTATTTTATTTTTTTGTGGTACTATGGTTTCCTTCTCTTGATTCTTTTTTTTTAATGTATATATTTTTATTGTTATTTATGTCTTTTACATTTTGTATTCACCTTGGGTAACCTACCACCAATTCACCCATGATCCATCTCCGTGGTCCCTTGTGTTCTTTTCTACTCCATTTTGTGCCCTTACCCCCCCCACCCCCCCGCCCCGTGTCTCTCTCCTATTTGGTTTCCTTATAGTGCTGTTATAAGTGAAACCATTCGATATTTTTCTCTTTCTTTCTGGCTTATTTCGCTAAGTATGATCCCCTCTAAATCCATCCATGTCTCTGCAAAATTGCTTTATAGTTACTTTTATACCTAAATATGTTACAGCCCAGGCAAACAAATATTATATCTAATAAATATTTCTTGAGCATCTGTAGTCACAATCTTTGGTTTTCCTTTCACTTGTAGCAGCGGTAGCAGACAGAGTGTGCTGGAGGGGAGGAGCCTGATGGCGGTGTGGCGGGGGTGCCCAGGACATGGGGCCTGGTTCTCGTGGCCCTTCTGCCGCACTTGGACAGTTTTGATGCCCGTGTGCAGAGAAATAGCTCACACACACACCCCTCCCCCAGCAGGGAGCCCACACTGATGCCCTGAGAGCCCTTCCTTGTGTGTGTCCAGCTTGCTCCCACTGCTGTCACTTTCAGCAGAGACTGTGCCTGACCTGGTCCTTAAATCTCCCTTTTCTTGTAGAGAGGACGATGTCTACATTGGGTATTTGCCTCTGGCCCATGTCTTAGAATTAAGTGCTGAACTCGTCTGTCTTTCTCATGGATGCCGCATTGGCTATTCTTCACCGCAGACTCTAGCAGATCAGGTAAATTAAATGTCTGACTTGATAGTGAAAAATTATAATTAACACATTTTTTTCCATCAGTATAACAGTAATATTGTAAGCATGTTTTAAACTTAAAGTAAAAACAGGCCTTTTAAAAGTGTGTTTTAGATTATAAGTAACTTAAAATGATGGTTTTGATCTAAAAATTTCATTGAATTAAAAAAATAAGCATGACTTTTATACAGATCCCCTTTTCTCTCTACAGTCTTCAAAAATAAAAAAAGGAAGCAAAGGGGATACATCCATGTTGAAGCCAACACTGATGGCAGCTGTTCCGGTAAGAACTCATTCCATGTTAGGAGCTAAATTCATTATTCCATCTGCTGTGGATTCCAGGAGTTAGCAAAAGGGCATTGTTGAGAAGGTGTCTGCAGGATGCGTTCCTTATTTGTTATTGCCTCCGCCACTATGGTATTCCTTCAGACTTGTTTTAGCCCTATTTTTTTCTTGCTAAAACATTTGGTTTCAACTTTCATATGATAATTATCAGCTCTTCCCTAAATACCTTCTTGCTCAAATCATTTTCATATCTCTGCTGTTAGTACAAACCTAAAGGCTAGCAGTAGAGAAGAAGGAAGATTTGAGGTTGCCTAATAGGCAGGTGGTATAATTACCTCTTACATGCTCAGGGACAGTGGCCTAAACTCCAAGAAAAGTGACAGAGAAGTTGGTGTAACTTTGAATTCCTGAGAATGCTATGTATCCTAATGGAATAGTGAGCTGGGAAGAGTTCTGGGGGCACAGTCAATAGAAACAGGCCAGCAGCAGTGTCAGCCTGGTGTGCTTTCTTTGTTTGAAAGTATTGGGAATTACTAGATATTTAAGTGCTCACACCTAGGTCTGCTTATATAGTTATTTCAAAGTCAAGTTTATATCCGTATTTTTGAAGCTTCTATAAGTATATTGTTTCCTAAGTAGTAGTTGACTTTGACTTCTTAGTTCACCCAGTCATTATGTTTATTTAAAATTGTAGAGACAAAACTATTTTGGGTATACTTGCATAGCTTTGTAAGTATACTTTATAGTAATAGGCCTAGCAAGCAAAATGATGTGAAGACAAGGAAGATTTTCTGTGTGCAGGAAATTTCCCCCCCTAAAGAATGTGGTATTCTATATTTTTTATAATATGAAGTTAGGAGAATTAAAAGAAATTTTTCATGTAGTTGGTCATTTAGTGAGTTGAGGTTTTTAGTTCAGAGTAAGGTAAACAAGCAAAACAATATAAACAGTTACTGTTACTACTGTCTGTACTTTCACTATTTGTGTGAGTATCTGGATGTATTTCTACCATTAAAAATTGTTTTTATGGAAGCTGATTTATAATCTAATTGTGACTGTTCTAAAAGTTTGTTCCTGATAGAATGTATTTTTTTAAAATTCTTCAGTATTGATAGAAATATTAAGATTTTAATATGTGAAGCAACTGACGTCATTATTGGCTTGTATTAACATCTAGGAAATCATGGATCGGATCTACAAAAATGTCATGAATAAAGTGAATGAAATGAGTAGTTTGCAACGCAATCTGTTTATTCTAGCCTATAATTACAAAATGGAGCAGATTTCAAAAGGACGTAGCACTCCGCTTTGTGACCGGTGAGGTTCCTCTCTCCTTGATAATATAATCATGTTGTTCATTTTAACAGCCCAGTTAATGAAATAGTTACGAGAAATAAATTTCTTTTAAAAATTCAGAGAGAGCTCCTAACTATCCATCTAGGTTAAGAACAGTAGCAATTTAAAAAATCGTTCCCCCTGTCCATACAGTGTTACTGTATTTAATGGTGCGTGTGAATTTTCTGTGAGCCCTAATCTGATTTTAGTTACCTTGAGAAATAGTTTTTCTTTGCTTTTAAATTTATATCAGTATGACTATAAAATGATGGCAGCAAGTATCATTAGGTGTTGTTTGGTTGGTTTTTTTTTTTTTTTTTTAAGATTTGTTTATGCATACAAGAGCCGGGTGTAGGCCAGAGGTGTGGGGGTGGGGGTGAGAGGATTCACCAGAGACTGAGTGGGGAGCAGAACAGTCCGATCTACTGAAGTACACTGCTGAGGGGAGCAGCAGGTGAGGCAGGAGAGGTCTGCTGTGCCGTGTGGGTGGGGAATTTGTGCAGTAGTGCTGAGACTCAACCCTCACACCACCAGGGAGACCTCATTAGGTGTTTTGTATTGAAGTGTTAAACGACCAGTTTTACCACAGACCTGTTTGTTGGTGGTGGGTTTTTTTAGTACTAACAGAGTAAATAGATCTAATTATAAAATGACTTAGAAATTAGAAAAAGTGATACTGCTCTTTTTTTACTGATTACCACTTAGTCTTTACCTTTTCCAAAATTATTAAAAAAAAAAAACAGGTAGTAAGCAATCTTTTTAATTAGCCTTTTAAGAAACCTTTGAATGAGATGTGTGAATTGTTTTTTTAAACTACTAGAGACTTTCTCCAGTCTCATCACATAGTTGACATACACTACTGAACAGTTTAAGTCGTACAACATTACGGTTCGACTTAAATATATCGTATAGATATTTTTTAAGCAATAAACACTTCAAAACTTCGTTAGTGAAGTTTTAAAAATTATTAGATTGCTTTATACAAATATATCTTTCTAATGAAGTAAGCTAAGGCAAACATTAAGGTGCTTCTAATACTAAAATTTTCAGGTAAAATAGCTTATTTATTGATAAAATATGAATTATGTTGTATAAACTTTAATGATGTAAAATAATGTTTTTGAAAAACTAAGCAGGGTTTGTCATTATATGAAATTAAATTTGACACTTTAATTCCAGTATTACTTGAATAGTTAAGAGAAAATCATGCATTCTTTACTTGGTTGACCTAGAAATTAAGATTTAAGCAATGGGGTCAAAAAATTTCTTGAAATTTCTGTGCTTTGGCTAAATCGCTTACCTTAAAATCTTATTTATCAAAATTGGGAGATTAGGCTAAATTGTTTGAAAAATTCCATTCAATTTTAAAATCCTGTGATGCTCTGATTCATTTTTTTTTTTTAGCTTTGTTTTCCGGAAAGTTCGAAGCTTGCTAGGTGGAAACACACGACTTCTGTTGTGTGGTGGTGCTCCACTTTCTGCAACCACGCAGCGGTTCATGAATATCTGTTTTTGCTGTTCCGTTGGTCAGGGATATGGACTCACGGAATCTTCTGGAGCTGGAACAATTACAGAAGGTAGAGTTGTCCACAAAGCAGAGGCCGGGTGCCCTATCCCTGCAGGCATTTTGGGAAATGGGTTATTTTCTGCAAATATGTAAGAGAATAGTAGTTATGGTATAAATAAATATGTAGCAGAATTATGGTTAATTCCAAGTCCTGGGATTGTTGGTAGCAGTTTTTAGAATATATCAGGTACATCAATAGTGTGTATAAAGGAGCTTTTCATTTTGAGCTGTGACGTGTAATACTAAAAAACTTAGCATTCTGGAAAAGAAGCTTTAACAATACACGTGGACTATACTGTGTACATCTGTGTTCTTACATCACTTAATAAGTTTTCCTTTATGCAAAAAAACATGTTTTGTTTCATTATTTAGATTTGTGTTTGTTAAGGCTTTTTCAGAAATGTTTAGGGGTTCTGTGCAAGTGGAGAGAGACTAGATATGCCATTTAGAGATTAAGATTCCCCTCGTGGGGCATGATTGAGGGAGCATCTCTGTCCCAGGTGAACTCTGTAAGTGCCCCATGTGCCCTTTGTGGAGGAAGTTCTCTTTGCTTCCATTGCTAGAAAAAGTGTGCTTCTGCTTTGTGCATTGTAGATACTGATGAGCTCCTCAACCTCATAAATCATCGCTTTCCCCTGTTTATCTTGTGTTTTGCAGGTTTACTTTTAAATTCAGTGCTTTCCCATTTCTAGTTAATAAGATTTCTGAGTCTTGTTTTGGAGTCATTTCTTAGGTTCTTAGGATTCAGATTGAATGTCCAATTAGTCAGAATTTGTTATAAATAAAAGTCTGTGTCCTAAATATTGGACTTTTATTTTTGATATTTGAATGATCTTGAAAAGGAAACATAATGCAGTAGACATTTGAATAGTGATAGTTTCTTTTCCCAGCTCCTGACTTAACCATCTTAATATTCAGCCTGAACCCCAAGTGCCTGAATTCAGGTGGGCTGTGCTAGCGTGAGCTGATGGGAGGGAGGCTGCCATGCGGGGAGGTTGGAGACGTCTCATGCACCGCAGCGCTGTGGGCTGGTGGAGCGAAGAGGCGGAACACCTCGCCCGTGGCCTGGAAGGCTGGGCCGCTCGCGCCTCTGCCAAGCAGACACTTTAAATGGGTGATTTGGACCCTGATGGAAGAAAATGCCGGGTGAGGATTTGGGGACCCAGCTAATGGGACCACATTGTGGCTGTGCTGGAAATTTAGGCCCAGGCCCCTTGTTGCTGGGGCTTCCACCCTTATCTGGAAAATGTCTGCATTTTTAAATCTCAGTGACCAGTTCTGATTAAGTCAGCAGTGAGGGCCACACTAATGTAGTTCGCTCATTTGTGAAACCTGCTTTTAGGATTCTCTGGGGAATCTAAGCCTTGGGATAAATTGTCATTTTGGGGTAACTTAGAAAAGTGAAGCCGTTTATTACATACTGTAATGATGTGCTGTTTTTTCATTTGTATTTTAGTGTGGGACTACAATACTGGCAGAGTGGGAGCACCATTAGTTTGCTGTGAAATCAAATTAAAGAACTGGGAGGAAGGTAATAACCTATTTTAAGCACAGAGCATTACCTTTTATAATGTTAAGCTTTAAATTAGTGTGGTCCTTCATTTCCTTATTTAAAATACATAGTCATTGCCCACAGGTGCTTACTTTTGTCCTTTATAATAGAAATATTTTATCTAGAGTTATATAAGTGTGTATTTTGTTTATTTCAGTCTGAAAAATTTTAATTGTTTTTATTTTGCTCATTTTTGTATTACATAAATGCAAGTAAAAAATAAAAAATAAATTCAAGTAAGAATTATGACAAAAACATGAAATACGGGAAGTAAATAATGTCAAATTAGGAAAAATAACTTTTAGAAACAATCAAAGATTTACCATATAAAACTGAAGATTTTTATGTATTTTTAATTTTTTTTTCTTTTCCCTTGAAGGCTTTAGCCCAGAATTTTCAGAGGGAAATTTTTGCTCTAATTCTATAAAAATCTGTTGTTTGTGCCATTTAAATACTAATATTTTTAAAAGATTTCATTGGTTCTTAGTAACCTGTATACAGAGTATCTGTGATTTGTTTGAATTTACTTTTATACAAAGTAAACATTGATTCTAAGGTTTAGCTGTCATTTTTCAGCTATCTTTTAGCAGAGTTGGTAAAGGTGTTCTATAAATTTAGTCTTGGAGTTATTTTGAAATTATCTGTAAGGAATAATTTTCTAAAGTAGTAATTTACTTTTATACAAAAATTATTTAATGAATGATTTAATATGTTTATGTTTATCAGTATTTAAGAATCTGTAGACTCTTTAAAGGCTTTGCCTTTGTATTTGTAATAATAGTACAACAAATGGAAGATGTTTGATATTAGAATGTAACCTTTTTTTCTTGAAATAAATGCATATGAATAAGCAATTAAAATTTTGTGCTAGTTTTATAAGGATGAGTTTCATTCATAGCGTCCGCCGTATTTCCTTTGGGAAACTGATTAAAGTCCGGTGTCCTTATTTAGCAACTAAGAGTTTGAAATTTTCATATATTGTGTATAGGCATGAAGTAATAGAATTAACTTTGCAAAATTCTGTGTTTATTAGGTGGATACTTTAATACTGATAAACCACACCCCAGGGGTGAAATTCTTATTGGTGGCCAAAATGTGACAATGGGGTACTACAAAAATGAAGCAAAAACAAAAACTGATTTCTTTGAAGATGAAAATGGACAGAGGTGGCTCTGCACGGGAGATATTGGCGAGTTTGACCCTGATGGTTGTTTAAAGATTATTGGTAAAGCATTTAATATTTTCGAAAGTGGATGTTTCTGAGAATTGCACAGAAGGGATAGTGTGTATTTAGAGAAGTTGTCTAATAATGTGAAGATGTCTTACATGCCCCTTCTTGTGAGCACTAAACGTGGCCTTACGGCTCCTCTTTTCTGCTGCAGACCTTTGGTGGTTTCCGGGAGCTCAGTCAAGAACCTGTCCCCTTCTTCCTCTCCCATTCCAGTTGGGCTTCTTCCCTCCCCCCCAGGGTGCAGTAATTGATTCCAGCGCTGGAATCTCTGGCCTTTGCCAGTGTGCTTCCACTTAGGTTTCCCTCCAGACTCTGGTCAGGCCTCACCTCAAGAATCTTTCCGAATCAGTAGAGTCTCAACCCTGCCCTGTGGTTTTGGAGTCACACAGTTTCCCCTCATGCTTCTCTCCAGAGAGAGCCTGAGTATTCAGGTGGCCGTAAGTACATCTTCACCTTCCCGGTATTGTGACCAGGAATATACTTGTTCAGCAGAACATGAAGCTCTGATGAGGAGGCCCACTAGTCAGAAGCTGATTTTTTGGAAGAATGTGGTGGTGTTAGTAATAGTATCCTCCATATGTGCCCCCTGCCACCTTTGTTTTGCACAGATCGTAAAAAGGACCTTGTCAAACTACAGGCCGGAGAGTATGTTTCTCTTGGGAAAGTAGAGGCAGCTTTGAAGAATCTCTCACTAATAGATAACATTTGTGCTTATGCAAACAGGTAAGAAAGTGGAAATCCTGCTATTTTTACTGCTGAAACATTTGGTGTGCTGCAGGCATGTCCTTCTGTGCTCGCCTTCTTGGTAAAATTTCAGCAGGAACCTTCCTTCTTGTCTCTTGCCTCTGGGAGCCGCCTCTTGTTATAGCTCTTGGCTGATTTCTTTCCTTGTGGTACTTCTTCCCCACCTTCTTCTTTGTGCCCTGTTTTCTGCTTTCTGGCTCACTGCAGTGTCCTGTGTAGTAGAGAGGTAAGAAACTAAATCCTCCTTGCTGCCGCTTTGGTACCACTGCGCACCTGTCCCTCTGCACAGGTAAGCCTCGCAGGACCAGGCCAGAGGAAAGGGGAGTAAGGAGGAAGCTGAGGTTTAGGGTCAGCCTGCTACACTCTTCAGTTCTTTCTTCTCTGCTCTAAACTTGAGCCTCATTGGGATCCTGTCCTGGACTGAGGGCTCTGCCTTAAGTTTGCCCATGATGATATAGAGGCAACTGGGAAGAAAGCTAATGTTGAAATCCCAGAAATGTCTTCTTTGGAAATGTGTAAAATTTCAGATTCTCCGCTAACTACATTTTTCCGTCCCAGCATTGCATGCTGGTTATTGTCCAGTGTTAACGGTCAGATCGTTTGCGGTCAGCCTGGGAGCCTTACTACGGCGGTGGACATGCTTGTTATGGAAAACCAAATCTGGTATCAGAACCAGTTTAGAAATAGAGTTTAGGTACAATCCAAGCTAAAGCTGTACTGCTTTGATTTATAAATAAATGACTCTGGCCTTTAATTGGCCATGAGGTGTTTTCCTTAGTGATGTCACAGTTCTGGGTTTTAGTAGTATGATATTAACCAGAGCTGTTCTTATCTTCCTGATGCTGCTGCCATTTCTTTAGGTTGCTGCCCTTTTCAGGGACACATCAAGTTCCTCTGTCAACATGAATTCTCATGACAACAAAAGAAAAACATACTCATCACATAAAAAATAAAAATCTTTTTTTTGGTGTATTGCCAAGCGTCTTTATCTACAGTTTCTAATTTACATTAACTTTTATTTTTTTTTAACTGGTTGCTGTGAATTACTGATTTTTTCCCAAGATGAATTTTCTAGTATTTGTCATTTTCTTTCAAAAAGTTTCACGGCACTATTAATTACAATTATACATAGTTGAAATTTATTCTGAAATGTCAGATTAAGGTTTATCTGTTAATAAATTCTGCCAAAGCATTGTAATGTATCATGAATTGGATAGTAAAACCAACCAGTGCTAAATATGCCTCTTTATCTCTAAAATAGTGAAGAATGGATTATTAAGATAATCAGTGTAGTTACAACTGCGACTCATGTAGCACAGCCACTTGGTTCCTTAGCTTAGTTATCCTTCCTGTATTTTAGTTACCACTCCTACGTCATCGGATTTGTTGTGCCAAATCAAAAGGAACTAACAGAACTAGCACGAAAGAAAGGACTTAAAGGGACTTGGGAGGAACTGTGTAACAGTTGTGAAATGGAAGACGAGGTACTTAAAGTGCTTTCTGAAGCTGCTATTTCAGGTGAGTGATGTTAACCTGTTAAATCATGTCATTTCCTGCCAAGAAATCAATCGCATTTCCTTACCAGTAGTAAAAAGAACACATTTTTATCAATCTCTCATTCAAGGCTCTCTATGGAGCTGCTTTTTTGCATCCTATTTAAAATTTTTATATGTATTTTAACTTTTATTGAGAGAATTCACGTGTGATGCAGCACAATTGTACTGCAGTTATCATAATCAGTTTTAGAACATTGTCATCCCGGAAAGAAATTCTTGTACATTTAGCAGTCACCCTCATTGCACCCCAAACCTAGCCCTTGGTAGCCGCTAATCTCCTTTGTTTTTATAGCTTTGTCTATAAGGAGAATCATACGGAACATGGTGTTTTGTGACTTAATGTTCATCCTTGTTTCCTTGTCATAGTGTGTTGTTATTAGTTCTTCCCTCTCATGACCAAATAATATTTCGTCCTATAGATATATATTGCGTTTTGTTTCATTAATTGATGGCTGTCTGAATTGTTTTTGCTTTCGACTGTCACGAATAATGCTGCTACGAACATTTGTGCACGTTTGTGTATAGGCAAACGTATGTCTCGTGGGCAGATACCTAGGAGTGGAATTGCTGGATTGGAATTGACTTGATGTTGAGCCTCTTGAGCAACTACGAGACTCTTTACTTCCAAATATTTTTCAAACTATTTTCTAACATGGTAGCACCATTTTGCATCTCCACTGTTGCTTGAGGGCTCCAGTTTCCCCACTCCCTTGCCAACACAAATGCCCATGGTCTTGATTCCGGCCCTCCCAGTGGTGGTAAATGGTTTTGATTTGTGTGTGTCTGGTGGTGATGATGAGCATATCTTCATTTAGTTACTGGCCTCTCTATTTTCTCTAGGAAGCATCTGTTTATATCCTTTCCCCAATTTTCATTTGAGATAATATGTCTCTTTATTGTGGGTTGTATGAGTTCTTGATACATAAGATTTAAGATAGTAGTTTAATAGTGGTTTGTAAATATTTTTTCCCCATTCCATGCGTTATATTTTTACTTTTTTGATGGTGTCCATTGAAGCACAACAGTTTTAGTTTTGATAAGATACAATTTCTCCTTTTTTGTTTTTTTTTGTTGTTGTTGTCACATCTGAGAAGCCATGGCCTAAGCCAGGTCACAAAGATAATGCTCCTCTGTGTTTTTCTAAGAATTTTAGGACTTTAACTTGTACGTTTATGTCTTTAATCCATTTGGAGTTAATTTTTATGTGTGATAAGAAGAAGGAATCCAGCTTCATTGTTAAGCAAAATCACTATCAGGTTTATACAGAAGGAGAATCAGCAGATTATATAGATTATATGTGTTAAGAGATGTAAGGCACCGGTTTATGTGATTATTGGGGGCTGGCGGGTGCGATTTGGAATCATTAGGGCAGACAGGTAAACCACGTGGGCTTGAAAGCCGGCAGGAGCCAGAACTGCTGTCCGTGGGCAGTATTTGTTCATTCAAGTCTGCTTTTAAGGCCTTTCAACTGACCGAACCAGGCCCTTTCAGATTACCTAGGGTAGTTCTCCTTAGTGAAGTAAATTGATTATAGACTTATATTTTACAAAATAAATACCCTCAAAGCAATGCCGAGATTAATATTAATTGAATGAGCTTAGCCCAGCTGACGCATAAAACGATTATGACAGCCTAGCCCTCGTCAGCTGGGCCCCATAGCCCTCTCCTTCAGTCAGTCAGTCTCCAAGGGAGTACTGCAGCCCCCACCTAACGGGACACAGCCATCCTGTGTCCAACTGAAACCCATTAAGGTTTTACAGAAGCGCATGCCAGCCCTTGAGTGGTCTCTCTCCTTTGAGATCCTGTAACTTGAGTACTGGGACATAAAGTTAACTTAGTAATACATATTAGGACAGATAGGAGAATAAGAGGGAAGGAAAGAAACAAAAATACTTGCTTCACAGCATGTTGCATCCCGATGTTCCTGTCAGTGGGGGACACATGCAGGTCCCCAGTCTTTAAATGGCCAGCTAGTGTGGTCAGCTGCACTGTCCAGGTGTGTGAGTTACACCCCATGATATTCCACAGTGACAAGGTCCCCCAACGACGCCTCTCACAGACTATGTGGCCTGAGTGACACTGCAGGCACTCAAAGCGCACAGTGAAGAAATGCTCAAAAGTGTAACACTGTCCGTTTCTCCAGCTGGTTTGTCTGTTTTCATTTTCCTAAAACAGGATAGCACAACAAACAGCATTTTGAGTCAGATCCCAGAGTCCGCCCAGGGCCGAGCACTTGAAAGGTGAACACGTCTGTGGTTCTCTGGTGATGGCTCTTCAGTGTCTCCCGCGTCTCGCTGATGCCGCCTCCTGCCCTTGCCAGGCTGGCCAGACCTCACTGCTCTGGTCATGGGGGTTTTCTCTGTGGAAAGCGCCCCTGAAATCGTCATCTCTGTGCTTGTCTCACGAGCTAGGCTTGTCTCTGTCTCCGGGCACGTTACCTTGAAGGACTTAAACATACTCCATTCTTGCGGCAGGGTGTTTCTTCTGGTTAGATGAGATGCCCCTCGAGAGCAGAAATGATTCTGGTTTGTAGTCTTCAAAGAATGTTTATTAGTAAAGCACCTCACGTGGTAGCTTTTTTTCCTTCAATAAATATTTTTTGAGTTGAATGATGGGAAATAAATCGGTCTTCCTACAGACATGTATTTTTTCAAAGCTACATTCTCTCTCCTCCTCCCCCCCATTCCTCTGCCCCTGACAGCCTGCAGGGGCGCAGGCGGTGTTGGGGGACACTAGAGTGGGCGAGCACTCTGTTCTCACGTGGCTCAGAGTGAATGTCCCAGCTCAGTGACAAAAGTCTCGTTAAACCTGATTACTTTGTAGTTTATAAAGTGATTGTGCCCTTTATGGAATGCATTCACGGGAACTTGGAGGCGCCCTCGCCGCTGAGGTGCGCCCCCGGCGTGCGCCCTCCTGCACGCGTGTGCTAGTGCACAAAACAAACTTGCTTTTTTTTCAACCTAACAATATATTGTAAGGATGCTGTTATAAGTTATTAAAAGTTATACTCTTTGCTGCCAATTGTATAATTGTACATTTTCATGTCTGTGCATTTACTGTTTTTTCCCTCCCCCTCGCCATTTCAGCAAGCCTGGAAAAGTTTGAAATTCCATTAAAAATTCGTTTGAGCCCTGAACCGTGGACCCCTGAAACTGGTCTAGTGACAGATGCCTTCAAGCTGAAACGCAAAGAGCTTAAAACACATTACCAGGCGGACATTGAGCGAATGTATGGAAGAAAATAACATTCCTTTCAGCTTCGGTCTGCTGCAGGGAGCTCAGATCAAATAGGAAAATACTTGAAATGCGTGTCTCAGACTGTGAGGCAAATTCCATTCCTCATATTAAATATAAACTGTTATTTCTCATGGCATCACCATTTTTAACTGACAGGATTAGTAAAATACTAAGACAGCAAACTTGTGTCTGTCTCTTCTTTCCTCTCCCTCCAGTTGATTTCACCATCCGGGACTGCACTTGTCAGCATGACGGCTCCTGAATCATTTGGGGAACAGTGATTTTAAAACCTCAAGTTTTTAAACATGATTTATATGTTCTGTATAATGTTCAGTTTATAGCTTTTTAAAGTTTGGATGTATAGAGGGATAAATAGGAATATAAGAATTGGTTACTTGGGGGGTTTTTTACTTACAGTATTTAAAAATGAAAGGGTATGGATGTGAAATTATGTAAATTTCCAATGCTTATAAATCAAATCATTGTTGAACAAAAGATTTGTTGCTGTGTAATTATTGTCTTGTATGCATTTGAGAGAAATAAATATACCCATACTTATGTTTTAAGAAATTGAGACCTTGTGAATATATACCTTATAGCGTCTTCTTTATTTATTCTTAGAAAAGATGAAGTTTGGTTGATGTTGCATGAAACAAAATGGAAAGAGAGGGTGATGGCTTAATAGTACATGAGGAAACAGCAAAGAAAATGAGTCTCCGGCAGCTTACCCTGAGAATATCCACCTGTCTAGTTAGTTCTTGAAACCAGAAAATACCCAGACTTAAATGGAAGCAGTTCTGAAAGCTAAGGTAGGATTTTAAAAGCCAAGGATAGAAGGTGGTTATTGCAAGCACCATATATATAGAGCTGTCTATGCTTATGGCACTTTAATCATGGAACATTATTCTGTCTCACCCCCCTACTACTAGCCCAGTTTGTTTAATCATAGATCTCATTTCAAATGAGCATTTTTCTTTTGATGGTTTGCGCTGGGGTGTGTGTGCATGCACCATTGTGATTATCAGTACCTGTTAAATAGCTTATTCAAAAAGCACCTTGTCCCTCTCTACTCCAGCCTGTCTACACTAGCAAACAAGCTAATTCAGAATGCTGCTGATCATAACATTCATACTAAGGTATGTGAGAATTGAAATGACTTTGAGTTAAGTTTTAATTTGTAGTTTTATGTCAGCGTGGAAGCTATTAGAAGCTAAAAACACTGCTGTGTGACACTAAATCCTCGTGCGTGCCGCCTGTCCCTGAGCACTACCAGGAGTGAAGCCGCCACAGAAGCTGTGGCCACGCCTGGGCTTGAAGAAAGTCGTAGGTGTCGTGTTTTCCATGTCATGTTATTTTCTTGATTCTCAGGAACCTTGGACATCAAAGAGAGAAAACAACAAAAAAAAAAACAACAAACAGGAAAAGATGAGAATGTTGTTCTCTGTAGATGGAGGAAGAGTTGAGGACCCAGAGCTGTAATTTGGTCACCTGACAAACGAATTTGGAGGAGGTGCAATGTGGTGTTTGGTTTCAAACTTCTGTATTCTTGTACGTTTGTATTATGTTTTGAATGCTTTTCTGTTTGTCAAAGTTCAAAATTTCATAAATTTTGGAAAAATGAAATTAAAAGGAAACTCTCAGGATGTCGTGACTTGAAAATCAGGTTAGAGAGAATTTTGTCTTCGGAATAATTGTTTTCAAATGTTTTTAAAAAGTGTTTAGTAAGAAAAGATTTAATGTTTCAAAGGAGAGATTTACATATGACTCGGGAAGTGTCAGGTGAACAGGTAGCTTAGTACTGATTCAGAATAAAAGTTGCTTTTCAGAAACATTTAATAAGGCTGGTTTAAGCTATTTTTCTCACTTCATCACTTCAATCCTAGAATATCAGATGCCATGGCACAACATGAGATTAAAAATACACTGAATCATCTTTTGAACAAATGACTGTCTAACCTGAACCACCTTTGTGACTTCAAAAAGCCTATCTTTTATTAATACCCTTTGGAAAAGAAGTTGGTAGATTTAAAAAACAAACCCCCCCACCCAGCAGATATAAATCTATTGTAAGAAAAATACTGGTTTAACCAGAAGATATTAGGGAGGAAACTGGAAGTTCCAAAGTAAATTGCTAGAGCCAATGCACATCTGGAAGCAGACTACAGATCCTAAAAGAATGGTTGATGTGAACGATTGTTTTTGGAAAATAAACTGTGGAAGAATTCTCGATTATTCTAAAGTTAGCATTACACACAGCTCCTTCACCTCCTCTCCCCCTCACCCCAACCCCTGCTGGGGCTTGTAGCTTAAACTGCATTCGAGGTTTTTAATGACAGTGGAACAAAGCGGTATTTCTAAGTACTTCCTTTTTAAGTAATGGGTTTAATATCCGTAATCTCTAGTTTTTTCTGCAGTGACTGAAAAGACTAACCTGGAATAACTTTGCTGCTGAAAATACACAAGATTTTATAGTTTGTAATCAGTTAGTTCCTGTGATACAACTTTAATTTTTTTTTAAGAAAAAATCTGATGTGTGAGTGCTTTTGTAATGATGCACATCTGTGATATTTTAAAGGGGGATCCACTTTTAAACAGCACATCTTGGACCACACTGAAATGTAACATGCTCTTTCTATCCTTTCTATACTTAGCATTGGTTATTTATTGTCTTCAATGTATCTTTGCTGGCTGCTGCTTTCTGCCTGAAGAAACTTCTTCACTACATGGCATGGACTATTTATTTGTAACTTGACACCAGTGTGAAGAATAAAGATGTTTTTAAAAAGTTTTCTGATAGTAAACTCCATATTTTGTTTTTCTAAAAAGAAAAGATCTCTTCATAAAGTCAAACTTTGACATTCCTGAAATACTTGTTGAACAAGTTTGGGGGATTTTCTTTTTTGACCTAGCAATCCATTCAAAGGGGATTTTCTTTTTTCCAGAAATTGTGGAATTGACAAATTTTCCAAGGATTTTACTCACTGTCTTAACCTCTCTGGTTTTTCCTTCCCATTTCTCTTGGTCTTGACTGCAGAGAACCCATGGTGTCAGCATTTAGATACCATGCATATTTATTTAGAATATTTGCACAGCATGGGGTCGTGAATAGAGATGATAAAAAAGTGAATAGTTGGCATTAAAATGGATGGGGTAGGAGCATGGTGGCAGGTGGCCCATTTGATGCCAGTGTTGGGGGAGGAAGAAGTCCATCCTGGATGGCTCCCTCAGAAACCGACCCTCCCTGCCTTCACCATTAAGGGGTGTTTGTTTCTGGCAGACCATGCAGGCCTTTGTATGCAACCCTGTGAAAGCTTGAGCATCTTGTAGCTTCAATATGTTTTTTTTTTCACATCAACTTTTAGATAATTGTGCCTCATTTCTCCTGAACTTCTCTCATGTTTCTTTTAAACATTGGTCACATAAACTTAGGTAAGGTCTACACTGTGATGAAACGTAGTCGTCTGGAAATACCTTATAAAAACGATAGGTACGTACACATAGATAGCCTGATTTAGGGGAGAGTATGTGCTTGTCACTCTTGTCCCTTCTCCACAAACTTGTCTCAGATCCCCATCTAGTTGGTGCCCCTGGGAACAAGGACATGTCTGCCGTGTCAGTTACGATGGCCCCGGTGCCCTGAGATGGTGCATGATCCCTAGTAGGTGTTTGAGAACTTTTTTGAGAGCATTAACACTCTGTGGTCCGCTCATGTATTAGTACGTCTTTTCACCAGTATCAGGTGGCCGCTCACGTATTAATACGTGTTCATCTAGTCTCCGGTTTTTCATTCCATGGTGGATTTATTTGGAACTCTTAGGAGCTATTTCTTTGATCCTACTCAGTCTAGAAGCTTTACACATTGTTTTGGTGAAAGTGTAAGGTGTTTTATGAGAGTTATTACAATTTTTTTAATATCCAGTAGTTGAGGAGTTGTGTGTTTTATTGAATGTTTCTACCATTCATGCGGTGGCACAGAAAATGGCCAGCCCCAAGGGCTGGTAAATTTAAAGGGCACCAGCACACAGAGTGTTAAAATGTTAAAAATACTAGTGCAATGTTAAAAACATGCCCACATTCCTTAGGTGAGTTTAAGCCATGTGAGCCTGCATTCAGTGTTCATGTGCTTCGCTAGTTCAGTTCAGCCTTTGCGGAAGACTTGAGCAAAACCCTTAAACGTCCACATTTACTGAGCCCTTTGAACACGCCTGTCTTTGGTGGGATTCGTTCAGAAGACACTTCTTAAGGGAAAAGTTCTATGTGAAGAAAGGTTATTCTGTGTAAGGGCTGTGTTACTTCAATAAAACGAGGTCTCTGATGGAAGCCTTTTCTGCCTGAGGTGCTTTTGTAGAAACAGGGTTCCCGCCCAGTAAGGTTCTGTATTTGTAATTTTTGATGCTGAAAGTCTTTCCACTCTTAGTGTGTTTACAGCTTTTCTCTCTGGAATGTGCCGTCTTCTGCGGAAAGAGGGATGAGGAACAGGCTTCACAGAACTCCAAAGTTCTTTTATGTGTGGTAGCTTTGGAGCAAGCCACAAGGGGAGGTTCCCCACGATGACCACATTTGTCTGCATTGGGCACTGGGTTCTCCAGTCTGTAAATTCTTGGTGTTGTCCACAGGAGGCATAAGGTAAAGATTTCCCTTCTTCACATTCATGGTAATTTCTTTTAATTTACAGCAACTCTGCCTTGTTGAGTAAGGGAGGGACACTCCTGGGGTCTCAATCCATCTTTTATAATGTGATTTCATACCTGCATGGTTTAGCACACATTAAGGCAGTGGGTATCACACTTTTTGGTCTCAGGGCCTCTTTACGATCTGAACTTGCTGCCACATTTATGGAAGACTCTGCAAAGCTTTGTTTTATGCAGCTCACGCCTAGTGATATTTGTAAATAGCCTTTCTAAGGTGTGCTTGACCGTGAAGCACGCAGCATTTGAAAATCATTCACTTTGGTTTTCCTAAATGACCATCGTCCTAGCAATAGTTACAAGTGAGAGGCTGGGGAGGGGCCCATGGGCAGGGGGGTGTGGCCCCTCCAACTTCCCTTTGTGGGGAGGGTTGGGATGTAGCTGTAAGGACACAGCAGGGGAAGACTTGTTCTGTGATATTGCAAACCCAGAGTCCTCATCAAAATAAGCATGAAAACCTGCTGCTCTGCTGCTCAGGGACTGTGATGGCCCAGCTTCAGCGTTTTGTTCCTAAAGCGGGTTCCCAGTGCCCTCCCTAGACTGGGTGCTCGCCAGCGCGCATGCGCTCCCTCCGCCATTCTCAGCGTCTAGAACCAGAGACAGGAGGATGTTGAAGCTGAAAGGGCTGAAGGAGAACAGAGTGGCTAGAGCGGAGGCCTGGGTGGACGGGTTCAGCCTGGGTTGGAAAGGAAAGGGAGGGGCTCCTGTCGCCGCCTGGCCCTGGGCTGCCGCCTCCCATCGGTCGGCCACCCACCCCACCGGGCAGGCTGCCTCCCCGCCGCAGGCCCGGGCCCCTCTGCGGGTGCTTCCTGCCTCCGCTCGTGCTGACCATCATCACCTACTCTCCCGGCTGAGGGAATCCTGCCTCAGGCGAGGGCAGCAGTTCCTCCATGAGAGGTAAGTTCCTGAGCCCTGGTCACAGGACCCACCGAGTCCGTCTTCACCCTGTCCAGCTGCTCAACAGCTCGTCTCACTTGGGAAAGTGCGCTGTGTCACAGGGTGAGAAATGTGCCCCTCACCTCCCCATAATTTCACTTCTAGGACTCTGAGACATTTTCCAAGAGAAGTGGGTTGAGATGCCTTGCACAAAGGCCTCCATTTTGAAGTTGTTTGTGGTAACAATAACAAAAACCTGCCGCTCTAGTAGACAAATACTATCCAACAGTCACTCGATGGGCGACTTTTAATATGACTCTACATCATGAGGGTTATTTCATAATATGAATCATCTGGGGTAATTCAATAGGTACAGCAGGCCATAAAAAGGGCATGTGTTTGTGTGTATCTGTGCCTGTGAATGTGTGTCTGTGTCTATGAGTGTGTGTGCCTGTGAGTGTGCGTGTGTTTGTGCCTCTGTGTGTGTGTGTGTGTGTGTGTGTGTGTGTGAGTGTGCGCTGCCTGCATATTGCACAGCAAAAAGCCTGGAAGGAGATGTGCCATCATGGTGGTGGTTCCTGAATTTTGGATGAATTATTTTTCTCCTTAGTAAAAATTTTTTACAATGGTGTTACTGCTATGATAAAACTCCAAGCTTGTGAGAATTTTTTACAGGTCTTTTCTTTTTCTTAATAATTCTTAAGGAAAAAAGTCTTGATGTCTCATAATTTGATAAATCAACAGAAAACCCTTTTATTTCCTAATCTATTGTGTATATATACATTTCCCAGGGCTGCTGTAACAAAGTACCAAAAACTGAATGAGTTTAGGCAACACAAATTCATTGTCTTATAGGTCTGAAGGCTAGAACCCCAAAATTGGGGTGTGGCAGGGCCAGGTGTCCTGTGAACACTGCAGGGGACCCCTCCTTGCCCCTCGGTTGCCTGCCGCCATCTCTCTTTGGTGCGGAGAGGCCTCTCTCCGACGCTCTGCCCTCGCCCGACATTCCCCGTCTTCACCTGGGCTTCCCTCTGTGTGCTTCTGTGCAGTTTTTCCCTTCATAAGAGCACAAATTGTGTTAGGGTCCACCAGAATGACTCATCGTACTGTGTTCATTGGTGATGACGCTATCTCCAAACAAGGTCCTGTCCTGAGGCTCTAGGAGTTAGGATGCAGTATATTTTGGGGTGGGAGAGACAGACTGACACAACTCATGTGTATCTATGTTTTGAACTTTTCTTCAGTGTTACTCTTGCTTGTCCATCTGCTAATTCTATCTGTATAGCATGGAATTTAGGTGCCTTTATTCTTGCATTCAAAAAATCTCTCTGGCAATTCCTTCCCTGCACTATATGGCTTTATTTTCACATTTCTCATCTGCTTTCCCCCCTTACTTGCTGTTTCATTCCTCTATTTGAGCTTTCTACAGCAGAATTCTGTGGAACTTTTTGCCCCCAAACTTTTTCTTTGATCTTCATGGATGTACACACCCGACTCCCGTGTCACTGCCTCCTCCCGCCTGTTTTAATGCAGAACGTTATTGGGATCAGCTCAGATGGTATTTCCACCCAGATTACCCATTTAAAAAAGTGTAGATAATTTTAAAACAGTCCCCACAAGAAACGGGAAATTCAGAATGATGTTTTCCTTCTGTCTTTTTCCCGAAAGTTGCTCAGTTCCCCTTTGGCTTTGTTTTTGGCTGGTTTTCCAATTCTGGTTCTTGGCCGGGGGTTGTCCCCCGTCATCCCACCCTCTCCCCGCAGGGCCAGCGGCCCTTGCAAGATAAGGCCGTAGCACGAATGTCCTTTAAAGACCAGGCCTGCGCCTCCAATATGATCATGATGTACTTTTAGAACAACTTATACTTGAAAGCACTTTCAGACATAAAAATGTCACAAAAATACATGTTTTTCAAAGAATTGTTTATTGGGGCCTCCCTGGTGGTACAACAGGTTAAGCGCAGCACTATGAAGCTATCAGCAGCCACTGCAGCACGAGTTCAGTACCCAGCCAGGAAGCTTCCCACATGGCGCAGCAGACCTCTCCTGCCTCTCCCACCACTCCCCTCAGCAGTATATTTCAGTCGATCTGCCTGTTCTGCTCCCTACTCTGTCTCTGGTGAATCCTTTCACCACCCCACACCTCTGGCCTACACCCCAGCTTGTATGCATAAGTAAATAAATCTTTTTTAAAAAAGAATCATTTATTTCACATAATATGTGAAATTATGCATATTATAAAATTTCTAGCAATTCAGAAATAGAGACTAAAAATGAAAATCCTCTCTACCTACCCAGCTCATAAAGAATATGTCATGGGCTGAATTAATTGCCTCCTCATCCAAATTCATAAATTGAAGTCCCTACCCCCAGTATTCAGAATAAACTGTGCTTGGAAAGAGGGTCTTCAAAGTGGTCATTAAATGAGGTGGACGGGTGAGCCCGCAATCCAACAGGACTGGCTTCCCTGTGAAGAGAACTCAGAACACAGACCCTCAAGAGGAAGCCCCTGAGAACACACGCTGGGAGCTCAGACTTCCAGCTCCAGACTTGTGAGAAGAATGGCGGTGGTTTAGGCCTCCCAGCCTGCGGTGGCCACTGGCCCCTGAGTACTGACTGTGACTGGGCAGTGTGGAGCTTGCCCTAGTTCCTGAGAGAGCCAGTTGGGTGTCTTCTGTTTGCCTGTTGCCCCCACTAATTGATTAATCGACCATTCCATTGTTCTCAGCGTTTCCGTAACATGGTATATAATATAGTTAATAATTCTTGTGTTGCCGGGCCTCCCCGGTGGCGCAGTGGGTTAAAGCGCTGCACTGTGGAGCTGTCGGCAGTGGCGACGTGAGTTCGAAGCCCAGTCAGGGCGGCAGACCTCTCCTGCCAGTGCCCGCTGCTCCCCTTAGGGGTGTATTTCCGTCAGTCTGCCTGTTCTGCTCTCTACTCTGTCTCTGGTGAATCCTCTCACTGCCCCACACCTCTGGCCTGCACCCCAGCTTGTATGCATAAAATAAAATTCAAAAATCTAAAAAAAAAATAATTCTTGTGTTGCTGAGCTTCCAGATTATTCCAGATTTTACTACAGAATCAGCATAATGACAGCCCTTGCTAACCTTCTTGCACCTGTGAGGAAACTTGTGGGTGGATCAGCTAACATGGCTGCAGGGAAACGGGCACGATTTGTAAGCGCTCCAGTTCTTATTTTGTTTGGAATGCACAGCTCAAGTCCTGGGGTAAACTTAAATTCCTGAGGATGTGGGTGCATTAGCAAGTCTTTGTACCTACAAGTCCAATGGAGTAAGTCTTTCTTGGCGGAGAGTCTCAGTAAGTGTTTGCTGTAGTATTTTCATCAACTAGCCTTTCATCCAAGCTGAAATGCAAGTAACAAGGGGGAAGATGGTGTGTGGGCCCCTGCCACATCCCCGGGCCTTCTGTGGGCCTCACGTCATAGGTTTTTGTCATGTATTTCTTCCCTTTCTCCCTCCCTCCTTCGCCCTTCCTCCAACGTCCCTCCCACCCTGTCTCCCTGCTGAAAAATAATAATTTCTTATGCCTTTTGAGTCATTGGTGAACTTGCTCTGTTGTACCCTTTCCCAGGAATGCACTGATAATGAATTAAACAGAAATGAATTCAGTGCCATTAATCAAGGGAAGCTGATGCAGCATTGGATGGAGGACCTGAGGCCTCTTGCCTTTGTGTGTCTCGCCTCCCTCCTCCGCAGCACTGACAGGAAGCCGCAGGGGCTGAGTGGGGATAACTGATGCTACTGTCTGCCTGCACGCCCCCTGTGAATCACCAGCCCGTGATGCTGTCCACTGCGGGCTGACGTCCCCGCTCCACAGCTTCCTGTCTCCCCAGAGGGGCAAAGACCCAGAGCCAAGCCAGTCTCGACTCCCCGGCGTCTGGCAGATCGGGAAATGGCGCAGGTGGAGGGGGCTTCGGGCATGGATCCCCCACCACACCCCACCATCACAGCTCACCTGTGTTCCTTGATGTCCAACCTAATGATGGGTGTGGGGGGGAGAGGATGTGTTTGGATGACAATATTAGTGACGAGCATTGCTTTTTGAATTTTATTATGGGGCTCTCACTTTCCCCCCTCCCCAAGTCCTTTCTGCTTTTGCTTTTGCTTTAAAAATACAGAAAAATGACTTCAGGTTGATTGGAAAAACCTCTTGAGAAGCCACACTCTCTAAGACAGTAACACTTCTCATGCTAGTGTTTCTGGAAGAACAATAGTCATAATAGTTAATACTGAGAATTTCCAAGTATTTGGCGTATGTTAATTTCCCTTCATCCCTGTGGGATCACCACAAAAATGGTTGTTCCTAATTCCCCGCTATACAGGCGAGGACGCCAGGCTCAGGGTTCAGTGAGTGGCGGAGCCGGGCAGATGGAAGCCGGCTGCAAACCAGTTTGTGGATTCTGATGCCACAGACTGCAGACTCCGGGGTTAATGCTGCGGGTTTGCCAAACTGCCCCGCTGGGTCTGAGGCCCGAAGGACTGTATAACCCCAAATTCTCATCCTGGCACCAGTGCCTGCTCCCCACTGAGTCCCCAGTCCTAGCCATGCTGGGCCTCCCTGGGTCCCCACCTGGCACTGATTTGTGCCCTGAACATTAATACAATGACAACCCCTCGGGGATGGTCCCAGTGGCTGCACCCCGCCAGGTCTTTGTCCGACCAGGTGGTGTGAACCTGTGTGCCAAGGGGAAGATGGCAGATCTCAGAAGGCAGCTTTGTGAACTCTGACTTGGCTGAGGGTAGGCAAGTTCATCACCCTGTCCCTTCCACTGAGATTGTTCCCGTAATTTCTAGGCAGGTTTGCATATGGAAATTACAGCTATATTTTCTTTTAAAGATTTATTTTTTATTTATACATACAAGCTGGGGTACAGGCCAGAGGTGCGGGGCAGCGAGAGGGCTCGCCAGAGACAGAGCGGGTAGCAGAACAGGCAGATCAGAAATACACTGCTGAGGGGAGCAGCGGGCAAGGCAGGAGAGGTCTGCCACACCATGTGGGATTCTCCCTGGCCGGGCGTCGAACTCGCGTTGCTGCTGCCAACAGCTCCACAGCGCAGCGCTTAACCGCTGCGCCACCAGGGAGGCCCCTTACAGCTATATTTTCCCTTTAAATTTTCCATTCAATAGTTTCCTTTTTTAAAAAAAAAAAAAGCTTGATTGAGGTTTGATTTATATGCCATAAAATCCATCCAGTCTAAGTGTGTAATTCAATGATGATTAATTTATAGCATTGGGCAACCACGACCACAATCCAGTTTTAGGCCGTTTCCTTGGCACCCAAAATAGGTCTCATACCCAGTTACAGCCACTCGGGGGGGCTTCTTTGGCTCCCTCCTGCCCCCTGCCTGGGGCTTTTTAATGTTTTCTCGGGGAGGGGGACGGAGTTTGTGCGGTGGGCTCTGTCCTTCCTCCTGAGGGTGCCCTTACTGGGTGGCTCCTGATGCCAACTCCTTCTGGGGAGCCTCTCCCCTGGCCGCTGCAGCCAGCACCCCCTGACATGGTGTGCATACACACTGAAGCCCCAGCAAATCCCCCTGCCTTCTGGGGGGCCCTTTCACCTTTTATGGAGGGATCTGGAAGAAAAACAGAGCTGGCGTGGCCTTATCCACCACGGGCAACTTTTTCTGGACCCGGAGCCCCCTCAGCCCCCCTCTGCCCTGGGAAAGTGGTCGGGGGTGAGGCGGCTTCCACGGCTCTTCCCAACTCAAGAGGCTACATCAGCATCTTCTTAGGCTCCTTCTTCAAGTTTCGGGGACCCCGAGCCGGCCTGCCTTCCTGCTGCTAGACAAAGTGCTGCTGAGATGCAGGCACACCCCACTCCCCTCAGGACACACAAACCACACCCCAAAGCAGCCCCTGATCGTCCTCTCTGTCCCACTCTGTGTTCGCAGAACACCCTGACACAGATGTGTGGAGATCAGGAGGCCTGAGAGATGCTCTCCAGGAGCTGGTCTCCCCCAGCTGAATGGGGTGCACGGCTGAGCCTCTGCTGACACCAAGTGCTCTGTGCACAGTCAGCCTTCACCTTCTGTTCAATTCTTCACACACTAGGGTTACACGTTCATACGCCATCCTGGGGCTGAGGAGACTTGAGGCTCAGAGACGTTAGGTAAACGTGACATGGTCACACAGCAGAGGTAACACTAACGAGGTCTCCCCTCAGACTTGTGAGTTTCAAGACCTGGGCATCACCCAGTGTCCAGCGCCAGGGAGACAGATGAGAACGTGGGGCTACTTTGCAGTTTTAAGATTCCTCTATTCAGGGGCCTCCCCGGTGGCACAGCGGTTAAGCGCTGCGCTGTGGAGCTGTCGGCAGCGGCGACACAAGTTTGATGCCCGGCCAGGGAGAGTCCCACATGGTGCGGCAGACCTCTCCTGCCTCGCCTGCTGCTCCCCTCAGCAGTGTATTTCTGATCTGCCTGTTCTGCTCCCCGCTCTGGCTCTGGTGAACCCTCTCGCCGCCCCATGCCTCTGGCCTGTACCCCAGCTTGTATGTATAAATAAAAAATAAATCTTTAAAAAAAAAAAAAGATTCCTCTATTCACACACATTTAACTGAGCATCTGTTGAGCTAGAAGCCCTGGACTAAACAGAGCTCATAAACATGCTGAGGCCAGACCAGCACGAGAAGCGCCGAGGCCCATGCACTTGTGGGGCAGTGCGTGTTTCAGCAGCATTGGAGCAGAGCGGAAATGGGGACAAAGGGCAGGCACGAAGAGGGGTGCTGAGGGGGAGACACAGGTGTGTCACCGAGGAGCACACCAGCTCACTCTCTCCACCTTTCACACATTTAGCAAGAGTGCTGCCGATGACGTTTCCCTAAAGCCAGGAGCACGTAAGCTCCTGTATGGGAAGCATGAAGGGGTCCCAGTGCTGCCAGAAAAAAAGCACAGCTGAGTATGTATGAAAATGTAATGAAGACAGATGGCTGGGGCTCCCTGGGAGCGAAGGGGTTAAGTCTCAGCGCTATCAAGCTATTGCCAAGCCAACCACCCAGCATGAGTTTGATCCCCGGCCAGGGAGCTTCCCACATGGCGCAGCAGACCTGCCCTGTCTCCCTGCTGTTCCCCTCAGCAGTGTATTTCAGTAGATCCGCCTGTTTTGCTTCCCACTCTGTCTCTGGTGAATCCTTTCACCCCTCACCCACCCCCGCACCTCTGGCCTAGACCCCAGTTATAAGCATTATAAGCAATCACTTGCATTGAAGGCTGCATAAATAAATAAAATTTTAAAAAATGGCTATCATTTTCTGATACAGCTTTCTGGATTATCCACACTTGGGGGAAATGAATGTGCTTTTTTTGGTGCTTATGAAATAGGGAGCAGAGTGCTAATCTAGGAAATTTCCCCCCTGAAACTATTTAGCTGCTTATAGCTTCCTCCACTGTCTGACCCCCTTTATTATCCAGCTGTTGCTGAACCAGTGTTTAAACACAGGTTGGGCCCTAGTATCTAACCATGGTCCAGTCGTTGCAATTCCTAGATCAATATTTTTCCACCTGCATCTTAAAAAAATTATATCTTGAAAGAATTTCAGACTTACAGAAAAGTTGCAAAATTAGTATAAGAATTCCAATATGCCTTTCACTCAACTTCTCCAAATATTAGCATTTTATCACATTTGCTTTATCATTCTCCCATTTTTTTTCTGAACTGTTGGAGAGTAAGTTGCAGACATGCCAGTCCTTTATGCCTAAATATCTCATAGTGTTAGTTCCTTAAAAAACACATTCCTATTGTCAAGTCAAAATTAGTAAAATGAATAAGCTATTGATAAAATAGTGCTCTTTTCTAATCGATAGCCTTTATTCAAATCTTGACATTTGTCTAATGTCTTTGATAGCAAGAGAAAAAATGTATCAATAAATCAGTCCTCTTTTCCCTATCGTCTAGGATCCATCTTCCTTCCTCCTGCTTCCTTTCCTTCCATCATCAGTTCATCTGCCTGCCCATCTACCCATCCCTGAGTGGTATTTTCTTGGGGAATTTTTTTTTAAAGATTTCTTTATGCATAGAAGCTGGGGCACAGGCCAGAGGCGTGGGTGGTGAGAGGGTTCACCAGAGACAGAGTGGGGAGCAGAACAAGCAGAGCAACGGAGACACACTGCTGAGGGGAGCAGCAGGTGAGGCAGGGGAGGTCTGCCACGCCAAGTGGGAATCTCCCTGGTCAGGCGTCGAACTTGCGTCGCCGCTGCTGACAGCTCCACAGCGTAGCGCCCAACCGCTGCGCCACCAGGGAGGCCCCTTCTTGGAGAATTTTAAGCAATCACTTGCATTGAATACCGGTCTGGGTGTGCTTCTGGGACCCTAACCCAACACACCTGATCTCTGTTTCCTCCCCTTTCATTCTCTGTGGCTCTGGCTCCCCCTCTCTAATGCAGCAGCTGTTTCACAGAGCCCCAAGGATACCCTCTTGCTCAACGCTCGGTCTCCTCATCCTTGTCTTCACAGCACATCTGATGCCACAGACTCGAGCTTCTCGAAGTATAACTGCTCTCTGGTGATAGTCCCTTGGCTTTCGCTTTGTATTTCTGGGTCTTTGTTCAGCTGCCCTTGTGTGGGCATGCCCTCCTCCTGCCAGTCACTTCAACAGAGAGCCTACCTCAGGCTCAGTCTTAAACCCTCTCCTCTCCTAGGTGACCTCACTCAAGCCAAAACTTCATTACCACAAAATGCAGGTAATCCAAACATCATGTTCTCCAGTTCTTTCCTTCTAAACCCAGGCCAGTGTCTGCTGGACATCTCCACTTGGATGTCTCAGAAGCATCTTTCAATTAAATCCACAATGGTTCTGTCCAAAGAAGCAAGCTTGGTCCAATTGCATTCTGTTCTATCTTAGTGAATGCAACCACAGATCCATAGCTATGACCTGGGCGCCTTCTTGACTCCTCCCTCACCCCTACTTCCAATAGCTAATAAGCACCAATACCTGTATATTGTGCCTTCTAAGTCTTTCTAGAATTATCCATTTTGGCCCTCTCCTCCACCACCATTGTAGTCCAGTCTGTCTTCAACAGTTACTTCACTTGTGAAAACTGGTTTTTCTGTACTCATTTTTTTTTACCCTCTGTCAACTTTTCCCATACTGCTGCCAGGCTGATCATTCCAAAGCTTAAATCTAATTAAGCCTCGAAAAAAAGTTTTATTTGGATACAATTTACATGGCAATTTACCCATTAAAGTATAAAATTCATAATTTTTAGTATTTTCAGAGCTGTACAAAAATCACCATAATCTAATTTTAGGAAAATTTCCATCACTTTAAAAATAAACCTTATACCCATTAGCAGTCACTTCCCACTGCCCCACACCCCCAATCCCTAGGCAATCTCTACTCTATTATCTGTGTCTATGGATTTGCTTATTCTGAAACCATATGCTTTGTGGTCTTTTTGGACTGGTTTCTTTCCCTTAGATTCATGTTCTCAAGATTCACCCACGTTGCAGCAAATCTCAGTACTTTATTCCTTCTTTAGTAGTGAATAATATTCCATTACATGGATATACCACCTTTTATCTGTTCATTTATCACTTGAGAACAAAAAAGACCTTCCATATTAGACAGAGGCCCAACAACATTCTGTGCTTTTTTGATCTTATCTTTTTAAAAATCAATTCAAATAATATCATGCCTAAAAGAAAAGACAGGAAATATTTATTAATCAGATTTTTATCAAATATAAATCAAACTATCAATCAGACTGCTTATCAAATATATTTATCAGGGTCCAGAGGATGGCAAGAGGTTGCCAGTGGCTTCCGAAGCACTGGGTGTTGTTGCACAGTTTGGACGATGGTATTGTGAGGACATGGACACGTATCAGGGGCTGAGAATAAACCTGTTTGGCAGGAGGGGCAAAGGGGAAAGGTGGGCTTATTTTCACTCCTTGCCCTGTAGGTAAATCTCCTTGGATTCCCACCCTTTCCTCCATCAAGTTAACTTCACTTGTCCTTCAAATCCCAGCTCAGTGTCACTTGCTCAGGGAAGCTGCACTGTGCATTCATTCCCCCTTGTGATGCTGCTGGTGCCACAATTTGACACTTGGTGTATACTTTTTAACCTAATGCCCTTCTTGATTTCAGAGCTGGGTCATATCTGATTTTTATCCTCCCTTTGTGACTCTGGCATCTACAAAGTGCCTGCACATAATAGGCGCTCAGTGTTTGTTAAGTGAATTTGTAAAGTGGCTGGCTAAGTCATCACACTGGCTTTGTAATTAAATCTCTAAGTGCAGCCAGCTTGCCTAAAGGTTTTCTGATCTTTATGTCATGAAAGTACTATCAACTATCAGGATTGTGATGGCTGTTCCAGTTAAGACGTCACACAAATATGAGCAATAAACAGGCACAACTTTTCCAAAGGCCACACCAACAGCTGAACTAGGACTTCGTGCCCGGAGGTGACTTTTCCACCGAGCCTGAATCAGGAGGTTTACTGAAAGTGAACTCAGCAGGCTGAGAACACTGTTTCCCACGGAGTAAGGAGGGGCACTAAGCTAGACCACCGGGGTGAAAGCTGTGTGTTTCTCAGGGTCAGGAGCCAGTTTGGTTTTGAAAAGCTCACCTCCGGCCACTGACGACTCATCTGTCTCGGAGATGAGACTGTAAATCCCACCCCTCCTTGCCTCTCCCAAACTGGGAGCAGGATTAAACAAAGAAGATACCGGCCCTCCTTAGCCCCCACCATTCCGCTGAGATTTAGAGAATACGGAGGCCATAAAGACAGCTGGCCCAGACCAGAGGGGCGAAGCTTCCTTCCTCCAGCTTGCTACACCCGTACGGGAAATGCTTCATGGCAGGTACATTTTGGGGCAATAGAGCCCCCCCTCGGGGTGCCAACTCTCTCGGAGGCTGGAAGCACGTGCCTGGCATGGCCGGGGCAGCTGTCTGGTGTGTGGTTGCCTCGCGGGACTAGATGGCCGCCCTGCTCCGGGGGCCCAGGGCGCAATGCTTCTGTAGTCTCTGGGGCTCTGGGGGAGGAAGGGAGGAAGGGGGTGCACTGTGCTCTTCCCCACCCACTCCCCCTCCAGTTCACGGCTTGCTCTTAACACTGTCCCCCACATCTCCAGCTGGGATCCTCAAAGCACGTAGTGAGCTGAGGATCTGTATGCGGGTGACAGATTAAGGGCACAGTAGGGTCCCCAGAAGAGAGGAGAAGCAGGAGAAAAGGCCGGAAGGGCTAAGGGAGCTTCCGCCCGTCCCGCGGGGACCAGCCCAGGGAGGCGGGGCCACGGCCAATGGGCAGGGCTGTTAGGGCCCAGAAGCCCCCATGGCAGGCGCCGCCGCCTGGCCCCAAGCACTGGCCTCTGTAGAAGTGCCACCCACACAGGCTGTTGGGAGCAAAGTACAGGAGGCAGAATGGGGTGCACAGAAAGGGCCTTCTGACCCCCTGCCAGCGTGTGTATTAAGGTGACAGGACAAAGGGGAGGGCATGCTCCTCTTGTCCCCCAGTCCACCCGCAAGGCTTGGGGCCCCCATTCCTCAGCCCCACTGCCGCTGCCCGCCAACCCAGCTCGTGGCAACTGCAGCCGAGGGGGAGGCAGAGCTTTCCTTCCCGAGGCGCATTGCTACCACCTGCGCTTCCTAAATCACTATTTTCACATGAGCGTCCCTTTCCTAAACCTTCCCACGGCTTCTCTTTGCCTTCAGGACACTTTAGAACTCAAAGAACCTCAACTTTAATTGAGGCCTTTTGAAATCGACCCCCAACAGCCCCATCTGGTCACAGAGACTCTTTTTCTCCTGTGGCCTCTATCCTAGCGCCCCCCGGCGTGGATCCAGCACGTATCCCTCTGGGCTGAGCGTCCTGGTCGGCGGATGAGGGCTGAGTTAGCTGCGAAGCCCCAACAGCTGCAGAGGAAAGGAGTGAACCAGAAGTCCGGAGATGCTCAGAAGATGCCGCTGAACCTGAAGCCACGCGGTTGTCATGGCAACAAGCCAGGCTCCTTCCTGGTCCTCCTGGCTCTCCACCGGGGGTTCCCGGCTTCTTCCCATTGGTCTCAAGCTGTGAGGCTGAACTGAACCCCCTTTCCCATCTAACTTATTTCCTTGCTACCTGAACCCGCCTGCTCTATCCGGCCGCTAACTGCGCATCACCTTATCCCCTTACTATTTTCTTCTGTCGCAGGTCCTCTGCTTTCCTTTTTCCAGAGGTTCTATTAATCTGCCGTTGGCTCCATGGGTTGGTCTTCTAGGTTGCTTATTTTTTTCTGTCACCTTTTTATCCTTAGTGTGGACCTCATTTGGGGGAAGTCACCTGGATTTTATTTTCCAACTCTTGTAATTAATTTTTCCTGTTTTCAATCATTTAAACATCTTCAATAGCTCTTCTTTTCGTCTATGATTTTCCTCTTTCTTTACATAGCATCCTATTTTTTTTTAAATGGGTACAATGACTAACTTTTCTTTATGTTGCAGTATTTTTTTTTTTAATATAAGACTATCTTTCAGTGACTTCCTCCTTGTGTCCATTCACATTGACATCTGCGGCAATAAAAAGGGTTCTGTGTGCAGGTGGGACCTGTCCTCTGTCAGCTTTGCCTCTGGGGGGTTGAGGTCACCCTAAATGCTGGAGTATGGAGGTATTCCGTGTGGGGCGCGCTGCTGTGTTGAGGAAACGCTCTATGATTCCACTGGGGAGAGGGGGGTGGGGAGGGCTGTCTGCCTTGCAGGTGTTTGCATGAGTGCAGCCGGCAGAGCCAGTGTTCTTGCTCACACCTGCCTCTTCCCCACCCCTCCTCTGCAGGTCTGACTCCACCCCCATCCCCCAGAGCTTGGCAGAGTAGATGGACTTATTCCAGGCTGGTTGTCCCTTCTGCGCAGACTCCAGGAGGGGGTCTTCGCGGGACTTCACTTCCACGCCGTCATGTCATCCGTCTCTGTCTTCGTTACTGGCTTTTCAGCAATTGCCCCTCCCGCTTGTGGGTGTACGCCTTTAAATGTTTTTGCCACCATTTCAATGAGAACTCAGGGTCCGGAGGAGTTAAACCCATAATCTCCCTTCTGTTTGGAACTGAAATTCCTGCTTCCTTTACTGCACGTATAATGAACCATCCCAGTTAGAATAGTTTCCTATGTGTGGGGCTAGCAGATATAATGTAGAATGGAGGAAGGTCATGTTTTATTCTTTATTTCATGGAGACTTTTATGTGGTAGATGCTCAATTCATGTTTATCAACTGAGTTGGTTTTAATCTTTAAATGTCATTTTATAGGTTTATAAAATGATTTTTAGAAAGTTCATAGATTAATAATATTTACAAGATGCTTTCATCTCTGTTTCACATTTTTATCTATCTTCCTAAATGAGATATTTTTCCATAGAAAAACCCACACCTCCACATTTCTGGAGAGGAAATTGGATCTTCAGTTTATGATCTTTTACAAAATGTTCAGCCTTGACCATGAACTTCTGCAGGATTTGAGAGAAATGAGAAACTATGGTCATTTCCTATGTGAAGAGATTCATATTCTGTGAATTTTCTCCGGAGTCACAGTCCTTCTAGCTTATTTTCCTCCCAGGTAAAAGCATAACTGAGGCATCTCATTAGCGCTGAGCTCTTGCAATTTTCAGCTTCCTAGAGAGAGTGGGTTTTACCCCCCTGTGATTTCCAGAATTTTCTGAGTTAGGGGGTGCCGTGCAGCTTTCCCTATGGTCGTGAATGTGGGGGCATGCTAGTATACCCCCACTCACCCTTGTATATACTCTGAACATTTTCCCTCTGAAAACCAAATTCGTGGTTTATCCAAGTAAAATTCATCGAGCAGAGAAGCATGACATGGTTCTGAGATGGTGTAGGTCACATTTTTGGCAAATGGCTGTACTTGTAACTGTCACTCCCATGAGGTCCAGCTTGCTCATCTTCTAATGCATGACATTTTCCTGGTCTTGGAATGTTCCCTTTCAATGAAAATGGGAGGGAAAATAGTCAGTTTTTCTACATTGTAAGTGGGGTCGGGTTGTGGGGGAGAAGCACACTGTGGAGATTTTTCTCATCCAACTACAGAAGAAGAGAAAGAATCTGCCTGCTGTGGTCTCCCAGGGCAGACAGCTCAACCAGGAGGACTAGGGAATCAGCTCAGGAGCAAAACTGGAAGATTCCTTTCTGCTTTGTGCTGGAATATGGAAAAATTCACTGTAAGGTGTTTTTCTTTTGTGTGTGTGTGTGCTTCAGGAGTCAATAAAACTACCCCAATTAATTCACATCTATTCAATACTTTTTTTGCATAGAGTAAGATTTTTAAAAGACAAAATTCAACATCTTTAAAATTAGATAACATAGTAAAAAGAACATTGATTTTTAGGGCTGAGTAAGGAAGACATGACTTTGAATGGTAACTTAGCACCATTTTCTTTATTTTTAAAAAAGATTTATTTTTATTTATTTAGGCATACAAGAACTGGGTGCAGGCCAGAGGTTTGGGGAGTGAGAGGATTCCCCAGAGACAGAGTGGGGAGCAGAACAGGCAGATCTACTGAAATACACTGCTGAGGGGAGCAAGGGGCGAGGCAGGAGAGGTCTGCTGCTCCATGTGGGTCAGCTCCCTGGCTGGGGATCGAACTCAGATTGCAGCGGCTGGCGATAGCTTGACAGCACTGAGACTTTAACCCCTGTGCCACCAGGGAGGCCCTTATTATTTATCTGTCTATTGAGCCATCCATTATTGTGATGATACAGAAACACTTATAAAACATAAAATTTAAAATTTACCACTTTAAGTGTATAGTTTAGTGGTATTAAGTACATTACCAATGTTTCGCAACCCTATATTCCAGTTATAAGTGAAACCATTTGATATTTTTCCTCTTTCTTTCTGGCTTATTTCGCTGAGCATGACCCCTGGGTGAATCGGTGGTGGGTTACCCAAGGGGAATACACAATGTAAAAGATATAAATAACAATAAAAAACAAAAACAAACAAACAAAATAATGTTTTGCAAGCACTGGCACTGTCCATTTAGAGAAACTTTCAACATCCTCAACTGAAACTCAGTGCCCATGAAGCACTAGCTCCTCAGTTCCTTCTCCTTCCAATTCCGAGTCTCCTCTATTTGATATTGAGTCTCTATTAGGTGAATCTGCCTAGTCTAGGTACCTCGAACAAGTAGAGTCCCTCCATACTTGTCTTTCCTTGTCTGCTTTATTCCTCCCTACACAGTATGCTCAAGGCTCATCCTCACAGCACGTGTAAGATTCCACGTCTTGCAAAGACCAAGTTCACTGAACGTAGGATCCACTTTTTGTTCATTCATCATCTGTTGATGGGTCTTAGTGTTCTTGCCACCTTTGGGGTACAGTGGCTCATGTCCTTTGAACATTGGTGAACAAATATTTGTTAGAATTCCTGCTTTCACTTCTTTTGGGTCTATAACCCCAAAGTAGAATTACCAGGTCATAAGTAATTCCATGCTTACCACCAAACCTTTCCCAGCTTAGCATCACTGCACAGATGAGGAAAGGGAGGCTCAGAGAGGTTAAGTGACTAGCCCAAGGTAACAGAGCTGGCTCTAAAGAGAGTTATTAAGATTAAGTTATTAAATACACTTATAAGGTGCTCATAGGAAGCTTCCCATAAATAGGGTCTCAATAAATATTTATTCTCTTTCCTTCCTCTTTGACTAATTCAGGTATATTGGCCTAAAGTTTGAGTTTACCTAAGACCCCGCTCTCTCTCATTATCATTATAGATATCGCAAAAACAAAACAGAACAAAACCCAAAACACCACCACCAAAAACCCACAACCCTCTTAACTTTGGCTAACGTGTTACAAGAACTTCTGGGTACCTCCGGCCCGCACGTTAGTCTCAGTCAGCTCATGTGCTAGTTTCTGGTTCCATGTACCTGAGACAGGTATGTGGCGTTGCAGCGTGGTAGAACACGTCTTCCAGCCTTCTGTTTGAAAAGGACTGGGGGTCCTACCTCGCATCCTCCTCCAACAGGTTGGCCCACCAGACAGAACGCAGGGCCGAGCGGGCGCAGACAGAGGCCCCTGTCCTGACTAACGACTGTTTCCCACTTGCCTGCAGGGGCAGGTTATTGGCCCCGCCCGCGCAGCTGGTAGATGCTGATGAAACTCGGACGGATGAAGGAGCAAGTAATCCCCCCGCCCACCCACCACGCCTGTGCGTCTGTGCGTAGGTAGCTCAGCCCAGAACACGCTCCGGCGCTGCGCCCCCTCGCCCCCCCACCCCGTGTACTTTCCCCAAACCTCTTCCTTGCTCCTTTGGGGAGCCGGGCTGGACATTCTCTCCTCCAGTCCCCTCTCCCTTGTGCTTGAGTGCAAGTGGCTAATGAAACCTTGCCTGGTTTAACTGATACTCTGGTGAGTTCTTTCTCCTAGAAGCCACCAAACTCCCCTCTTGGGGGTCAGCAACAACTCTTTTATGATTTTTTCCCCCAGGAAGACTTTAGTGGCTGCAGTTAATACAATTTAGGGTCCTTTGGAGTGGAAGAGAATTGCTCTGTAAATGGTTTTAATGTAGAATTTCACAAATGAAATCACCTGCCCCCCACCTCCCGCCGCAGCCCCAAATGCACAGGTGGACTAGGGGGCCCTGCCGCGGGGGGCTGCGGTGGGAGCTGTGTGGGGGTGAGTGTGCATCTGGGGGCCCTGTTCGCCCCATCACAAGGGGCCTCTGTGTCCCCTTTGGACCCACCCTTCCCGGTGACACGTGGTCTTCTCTTCTCCCTGGCTCTGTGACGCCGCCTGCAGGTCACTGAGGTTAGGGTGATGGCAATCAAGCCCCACCCCCCTCCCCAGGAGTGGTCGCACCTGACACCTGATCTCTGGCAGTGGCGTCGGAGGCCGGAACAGAGGCCCTGCCGGCTCGTGGGGCTGGATTTTGGGAACTGATGGCCGGACAGCCCCACCCTGCCACCGACATCAGTGCTTTGGGTATGAAAGACCCATTTCACCAGGCTTCCTGGCTTGGGAGCTGAATTGGATGAAACTAAATAATTAACAGTTTGGGAGAAGTCAAAGCCTCGAGGCCTTCATTCTCGCGGAATTTCCTGCGAATCACCGACCTAAAACTGTGCCAACCACGGAGAGTTTGGGAGGACAAGGACCAGGTAGGACGGGGGAAAGTTTCCCTTTTGGGAGGTGGAGGAGAAAGTGAAACAAGCTGCGCGCACAGGCTGGGCTTTCGGGGCTGCCGTTCCCAGGATGGCCACCAGATGGCGCAGACACTCCGCTCAGGGCCTGTCTTCTCAGGCCGAGGGGCCGCTTCTGGCCGGCTCCTTGTTGATGAGCCGATTCAAGGCAAGAGGAAACTTTCCTTCACTGTGGCCAAGGTACCTTTTGACACTGAAAGCAAACAGAATACTCAATTAAACATCCAAGTACTTAATTGTAATTAAATAATCGCATATAACTAGAGTAAATTATAAATTATTGTTTGCTTGATAGTTAATTGCACATGCTACTAAAAGTGGATTGAGCTCCCGAGGAAGTTACTGCGGCGTGGGGAAGCTCCCTGCACCGCGCCTGGCCTGCGCGCGGCCTCAGGCCAGAGGGAGCAGCCCGTGTGGGGGCGCCATCACCCGTCCGCCCAGCAGGCATGGACAGCGGGCAGAACCTGGTGGCATGGAGACGGCAAGGAGAGCGCGCCCAGCCTTGGGGTGCTTGGGCCATGGGGAGGACGGGAGAGCGCGCTAGATCAGAAAACCGAGCCTGCGCTGGGCGGTGCTGCCACCGTGGAAACCCCTGAAGCCAACGGCAGAGCCGGAGGCTGAATTTTAAATAGAGCGCCATGAAAACCTCCCTGACAAGGTGACTTCTCAGAAAGGCCTGAGGGTCTCCGAAGGTGCTAGGGGAGGCCCCACCTGGCGGCAGAGGGTGCCAGGAAAGCCAAGGTCCCTCAGTGGCACCTTGGGGGCCAGTGGCATCTGGCGCCGTGGGAGGGAGGCAGAGCCCCAGGACGCTAGTGCAGGCAGATTAGGGGTTTTTGAAACTGCTTATAAAACCGTGTAAGATGGGCCTCCCTGGTGGGGTAAGGGGTTAAGTCTCAGCCTATGACGCTATTGCAGCCACTGCAGCACGAGTTCGATCCCGACAGGGAGCTTCCCACATGGCGCAGCAGACCTCTCCTGTCTCCCTGCCGCTCCCCTCAGCAGCGTATTTCTGTTGATCTGCCTGTTCTGCTCTCCACTCTGTCTCTGGTGAGTCCTCTCGCCACCCCACGCCTCTGGCCTGAACACCAGCTTGTATGCATAAATAAATTAATAAATCTTTTTTAAAAAAAGAAAATACTAAGGGGTTTTCTTTTGGGAACATATCTCGAGGAATTTTTAAAAAGGACAGGGGATGGGCCTCCCTGGTGATGCAAGGGTTAAAGTCAGCGCTATCAAGCTATCAACAGCCACTGCAGCATGAGTTCGATCCCCAGCCAGGGAGCTTCCCACATGGCGCAGCAGACCTCTCCTGTCTCACCCGCTGCTCCCCTCAGCAGTGGATTTTACTCGATCAGCCTCTTCTGCTCCCCACTCTGTCTCCGGTGACTCCTCTCACCACCCCCACACTTCTGGCCTGCACCCCAGCTTGCATAAACAGTAAATCTTTAAAAAACCCAACCTATTGTAAGATATAAGAACGTCACTTTTACTTTGGGGTAAAGAGAGCCACTGAGTCTTTGACTAGAGCTGTGACGTGACCTGATTCAGATTTTAAAGGCCGGGTGGAGGGTGGGGCAGGGAGACCAGTGGGGAGACACTGCGGTGTCCTGGGGGAGAGACGGTGGTGGCCTGGCCAGGGGACAGCAGTGGAAGTGAAGCGCTCAGGTTCTGCGTGTCTCTTGCCTCAGCAGGATGTGATGGCAGATCAAAGGTGTGTTTGAGCTAGAGAGAGAGGGGCCGCGGTTGGTGACAAGGTTCTTTCCCTGAGCGACTGGGCAGATGGAGCTGCCATTATCTAGGTGTAGCGGAGGAGCGGGGCTATGGGGAAACGGCTCTGGGCTCTGGATGTGCTGAGGCCGAGGCGTCCTGGTGGTGGCTGAGGGGAGCTACTTAACATCCGTGAACCTGGAATCCAGCGAGGGCTCCAGGCGCGTGTGTGTGCAGGTAAGGGGGGCTGTAGAGGTTTAAAGGTACGGACTGGAGTGAGAGTGGGTTGAGGGACCAAGCCCAAGGATGGAGCCAAGAATTCCCACAGAGTTGGCAAGAAGATGGAGCAGTGAGGCTGCAGGAGGTGGAAGAATGTGGCGTCCTGGACGCCAAGGGGTGTTGAAAACGGCCACGGAGAGGAGAGCTGAGCTGTGTCATCCCCGCTGCTGGGCCAGCCCCGGACCCCTGCCAGCCTCCGCGCAGGTTCGGCCAGTGTCTCGGCTGGGGGACCCTCGTTGAAGCGCCTGTCCCGGGCCGCCCAGTCGCGCCTCTGCCCACCGGATGCCAGTAGCGCCTCCCTCCAGCTGGACACAAAATGTCTCCAGATATCGCTACGGTTCCCTGAGGGACAAAATCACTGTGCTTGAGAACCGCGCTCCAACTCAAGGCGCAAAGAGCTGCCTTCCAGGTAAGGCACATCTCCTTAACCCCGTGGAGGGGAAGCTTCTGGGAGCTTCTAGGGGAGATGGCAGATTGGGATTTCACTTTGAAGGCTGGGGAGAGCACCGACAGGGAAGAAGGGGGCATCGATGGACGCCACTGCTCCGCGTGGGGCGACGGAGACGCGGGAGACACCGACGGGTCCCGTCGTCCTCTGCGCAGGCGCGAGCTTACCCGCCATGCCGGCTTCTCCTTGGAGGGCCGCGGAGGTGAAGTGCCTCTTTCTCTCTGAGATATGATTTAGGGAGGTTTGGGCAAGACAATACCCGTTGTCCCACTTAAACACTGGGACTAAAAAAGGAAAACCACTTCCCTGCCCTCTTCACCTCTCCAGCCACCCTGCCCCTGGCATCTTCCCAAAATGACTTAAGAGGCTTTTCTCTTTCTTCCAGTGTCCGATACACCGGGCTTGCTCGCCCCACTGGACGACGTCGCCGTCGTGCTCCGTCGGTCAAAGCCCACTCGCTTTCCTCCCCCACATCCGACACCAGCACCACACTCACACTCACACCACCTTTCACACCTTCCATTCACACATGCACACCCACACACCCACACACCCACGCACACTCGCATACTAACAACCCCCACACCCTTACACACTCACACACACCCACAACACACACAACCTCACACTCATATATACACGCACATCCCCACACTCACAGCCCCTCACAATCACGCCCCCTCACATCCTCCACACCCCCTCACAAGCCCACACATGCACCCCACACTCACACACACATCCACACCCTGGCTCACACACTCCCCGCCCCCCAGTGGAAATACACCTCATTCCCGTGCAGCAGACGCTCCGCGGGCTTGTGCGGGGTTTTGCCGACGCCTGAAGGAGCGATTCTCCTCCTGGACACTTAGCGGAGGTTTTCAGAGGACAGACTCAGGCCGCACCTACGGGACGCTTAGCGGGAGGTCTCCAGTCGGACGGGTTCCAGGAGCCCTGGAGGCAGAGGCTCGGGAAGCCTTGGGCGTTGCGCCAGGGACAAGCACAGGGTTTTGCCGGGCGGGACGTGCGTGCTAAGGGGGGTCGTCGGGGAGCACACGGGGCACCGGTGCAGGCTCCATCGGCGGCCTTGCCCAGGGTCCCAAAGTGGGGCGCCCGTCGCCGTTATGGGGCACTCACACCATCGCACCCTCGCCCTAGAGATCTAGGTCAGCCATAGGGGGCGGGCGCCGGCGCTTGTGGTTTGTAAATATTACTGGCCCCGGTCTCGGCAACTGGGAATGATTAGGCCAGTTTTAGCAGAAATGGAGGCGTCGTGGTCCTCGACAAGGAGGAGGCTATGCAACGTGGTGGCCTTGACGCCTCCATTTTTTTTATAAGTCACCAAATTGGTATCTGAATGTTATCGCTGATAAGACCAGGGCACGGCGATAGCTGAGAAAAATAATTTTGTCCCTGTGAATGGCTACAGCTTCCCGGCCCTTTTTTATTAGTAATCATGCAAACTTCGCCAGTCCCGCTCGTCTTGCAGGGTCTGAGGTCACTGCCTGGCACAGGTATGGTGCCGGCCATCGCGATGGGTGTGGCCACACGCCCGCCCCCTCCAGGAGACGCTTCTCCACCACAGCAGGTGCAAGAACAAGACTGAGGGAGGACACTCTTGAGACCGGGGTGGGCTGTGGAACCACAGCAAGCAAGGCTGCGAGACGTGAGCGTCTCCTCTGAGAGTCTGAAAGGTCCCTGTAAGGTCCTCACTCTGTCAGAGTTGCCTTGTAAACATGAGGCAGATCTCTGCACACAGAGAGTGCCGGGTCATGTGCGGCTGTCTTCTCTCAGCGGCATCCCGTCTTTCCCTGGTCGCAGGCTCGGAACTGGCTCTACTGGCTCACACTTTGTGGAGACATGATGTCATAAGACATTTTTGGGGAGTGATAACCGTGGTGATCGTATTATTTCTGTGAGTCCTTCCCAATGACACTGAGTCTTTTTTTTTTTAAGATTTATTTTTTTTGCATACAAGCTGGGGTGCCGGCCAGAGGCGTGGGGGCAGTGAGAGGGTTCACCAGAGACAGAGTGGGGAGCAGAACAGTCAGACAGACTAAAGTACACTGCTGAGGGGAGCAGCGGGTGAGGCAGGAGAGGTCTGCTACGCTATGTGGGAATCTCCCCGGCCGGGTGTCGAACTTGCGTTGCCTCTGCCAACAGCTCCACAGAGCAGCGCTTAACCGCTGCGCCACCAGGAAGGCCCTACACTGAGTCTTTTCCATGACTTACCAGATGTGTTTCTCAGCGCATTCGTGAGGTGGTTTCTGTCATCACTGCCATTTTGCAAATGAGCAAAACCATGGTTCAGAGGCCCGGCTTGCCTGAGGCTGGAGAGGGGCAGAGCCAGAGTTCTGGCTGGGTCTGCTTAGCTCTGAGCTCCTGTTCCTAAAGTGTCGTCTTCTCCACATTGATCTTTATGGGCCTTTGATGCCATCTCTGCGGTTTAGACACTGTGGCCACAGGCAGGCGGGTCCAACACATCCCCCCAGGCCCCCACGTGCACGGAAGGACTCTGGCCTCTGCGTGGCTGCTGTTGGGGGCCAGTGGGGGGAGAATGCAAGAAGGCAAACTCCTTTATTCCTCCCACTTTGCTGCATCGCCCATGGAAAGGATCCATCGAAGACTGAGCGGCCCGTCTCGCAGCCTGGTCCCCGCCGAGGCTGAAACCTTGAGCACAGACATTAGTAGTCCTCACCAGGGTCCTAGCCCACTAGGCCTCCTCAAGCCCCTGACGTGTTGCTGATTTCTTAATTAGCAGCTAAGGAAGAGCCGAAGCCCACGGCCCTGCTTTGTCCTAATCACCAGTCCAGTGGCTCTGGCAGGGCACACTCTATAGATTTTGAAAACCTCACACTGCCACCAGCAATTCATGGTCGCCCAGGAAACTTCCAAACATCGTTAAAAGATGTTCCTCTCCTGTGAGTGTTATTTCCACTAATGAGGCCCAAGGGCCAGCGACCTTGCTTTTCTCTTCCGAGCGGGGTCTCCGTCCTTCGGTGTCTGTAATCTGTGTGGCCACGGGGCTGTCTTCACCTTCTCTCTGTGTCTCTGAAATGTCTTCTTGGATTTTAAACAATTTATTTTTACTTCTCTCAGCGAGGCAGTGATGCCGCAAGCCCTGGATGGCATTTCAGGGTAACTGAGTACCTAGAGGCGGCTCCCCCTGTCGGTCCGGCCTCACCCCACACCTGCTGCATGGGTGGTGGGCCAGGGCCAGGTGGGGGCAGCCTCGGGGAGAGAAGACCCAGTTTCTGTCATGGGGGGGCGTTGCCATCTAGAAGGGAGGAAAAGTATGCAGGACTCACAAGGCGAGGGAGACTGGAATGGATGCGTCAAGAGAGCTTTTCACCCAAGTGCTGTAGAAAAGGAGAGGTTAGAATATAAGAAACAAGGCAAAGGAGGAGATGAAAGCAAACCGTGAAATCTGACAGCAGAACAGGGGCTACCAGAGGGGTCTTACTGATCTAAAGGAATGATTGTTTTTCTGTGATTCTTTTTCTGGACGTTTAGCCAATGCGTTCAGAGGTCAACTTCATTCCCCAGGGGCCCAGAAATGGCTGGAGGTGTGAAGGGGGATGCAAGGTTAGTGGGGGGAGCTAAGAGGGCCCAGTGGACTATGGTGGAGGATGGTAGGGACTTTGTGTAATACACTTGTAGTGGGGTGAATCTGCACCCCTAGAACATAGTGTTGTAAATCAGCGTTGCCCCAGTAAACATAATATAAAAAGACAGAAATCAAGAGATGGGAATGGGCTTTCCTATAGCCACAGTCTGCAGACGCCTCCTGCAGGTGTGACCCAAATGCAGCCCACACCCAGGCCGACTCCACGTCTGCTGGTGCTGAGACTGATGGCACGGTGCCAGCACACAAGTCCTTGCACAGAACCGCAGTTGTTAATTAGCATTGCTCATCCTCTTTCTAGCAACTTCCCTGCATTTGAGCATCATGCCCCTGACTGGGTCTGTGGTTCGTGTCCTCTCCTGGCAGAAGCAGCCACTGAGCGGTCGTTTCTGCAGGGACTGGGAGATGGCACCCAGTGTGTTCTGGATTCTGATGGTGGTGTCTGATACGAGCCCATGTCTGGGATGATAATTTGATCCACCAAGTTTTCAAATCACCAAGATGACTTCTTCTTTTTTAAATTTTTGCATAGAAGAACTGGGGTGTAGGTCAGAGGGGTATGTGTGTGAGAGGACTCACCAGAGACAGAGTGGGGAGCAGAACAGGCAGATCAACTGAAATACACTGCTGAGGGGAGCAGCGGGTGAGGCAGGAGAGGTCTGCTGCGCCATGAGGGAATCTCCCTGGCTGGGGATTGAACTTAGACTGTGGTGGTGACAGTGCTGAGAATTTACCCCTAGGCCCCTAGGGAGGCTCCAAGAGGACTTCTAACCTTGGTGAGACATAGGACTTTGCTGAGTAGGTTTTTTCCAGAAATGAAGTTAGCTGGACTTTTCTCCCATCACACTGTTTCTCTTTTTTAATCCGCAAATTGCTAAAACTGCTTTCCATCGGCCTCCGCATTCTATTTGGTTTCCTCCTTTCTCTGAGTTCTTTTGCTCAGTCTCCTTCCTTTGCTGGTTACCCATGCTCCCCCACCCAGCACTCACTCCTAAATACTCTGCTTCTGTCTCTTGCCCACCTGTCCCTTTCAGTCCATCGCCTATTGTTTGCAATTGTTTGCAATTGTCCCCAATTGTTTGCAAACATTGAAGTGGAACTTGCTGCACTCACGGGCACACACCTTGCCTGTGCAGGTGCAGCTGTGCACACCTGTGCTGCCACCACCTACCTGGAGGTCAGGGTGCTTCCCCAGCAGGCTCCTGTAAGACTCTTTCAGCAGCACCCCACAAGGGAACGTCTGTTCCCACCTGTCACCACGGTTAGCGTTTCTTCTCTTTGGACTTTGTATGCATCGTGTCAACCACTATGCACTTTTTAGGGGGAGTCTAATTTATTTTACTCTACATTTGTCTGTGAAATTTATCCACATTATGTGTATCAGTAACTTGTTCTTTTTCAGTGAAGTATCATATTCTATTATGTTTCAGAATTTATTTACCCAGAGCTAGTGCTGATGGGCGTTTGGGTTGTTCTCAGTTGGGTCTGTTCGGAATGAAAGTGCCACGTGGGTTCTTTCGGTGTCCACCCAAAAGACTTGGGTACATGCCCAGGAGTGGGTCATTGGGCAGACATGTGCATTGTTTTTGTAACTATCATCAAACATTTTGTTACCGGGCAGCCCCGATATATAATGGGATTCCTGACTGTGGGTCCTCACCCATGCGCTTAAAAGGGACTTATAATAAGACTCAACTGCAGACACACACAGTAAAATTAATAAAGGGTTTATTTACAAAAGGACGGGAAAAAGAAAGAGAAAAAATTGGTGAATGCGTCCTACCAGTTCCAATGAGCTGGAATCCCAATGGTGCACTAAAACCCGGCGAACAGCCAAGAGACCCCCATGACCCACATGTCTGGTTATAGACCAAATTTGGCTGCTTAACGCCACCCTCTGGTCCTGGCATCCTCCCCTTGATGATGATGACATTATGGGATTTGTAGTCCTTGGTGTCTTGGATCTCTTTGGTCTGAGGTGGGGGTGGGGTCCGTAAAAACCTATCTGTGGAGTTTGTTCAGGATGTCCTTTCTCCCACAACAATTTTCCCAGAGTGATTGTACAAATTTATGTACTCACAAGGTATGTAAGATAGTTCCAGTTGCCTCATTCTCACCAGTACTGTCACAATTCAAGTCGTAGCAATTCTGGTGGGTACGTAGTGATGATAATTAATGATACAGGTGATTGAGGGTGCAGGGCACTCTTGCACATACTGGTTGGCCACTTGCTCTCCTTTGGGGCAGACCTGTTCATGCCTTTTACCTGCTGCTGCTTAATTGAGTTTTTTTTTTTTTGAGTCATAGGTGTTTTTATTTCCTTTAATACATATTTCAGATATGAGTGTCCTATTGCTTTTAAAATAAAATCCCACTGGCATTGCCTATGACCTCAGTCTGGCCCTTAACTATTCACCCTTTCTCTTTGTTCTGTGTTCCCTCTGTTCCTGCTCCACCTTGCTTTATGCCTCAGGGCCTTTGCATCTGCTGTCCTGGCTGATTCATTCTACTGTTGATGGACATTTATGTTCTTAAACAACCAGTTTTCCTTATCTTGCTAATGCCGACTTCTACTCATTCCTAAAGTCTGAGCTTCAACTTTTCTTCCTCCCAGACTAAGTTAAATCTTTCTATTAGATATCCTTATCCCAGCTGTACTCAATCTTCATATTACTTCATGCAAGTTCAATGGTTGTTTGCGAGATTCTTAGATCGATTTGCCTGCCTACTTCCATCAGAAGCTTCTAGAGAGTTAGAACTGATCTGTTTTGCTCCCTACTGACTATATCACTGAGAACAGGGCTTGGAAGATAGAAATTGCTCAACAAATATTTTTTAAAACATGCAATAATGGGAGGATAAACAAAGCAATACTTGACTCAACTCTCTCTGCTTCCATATTTTGAGTTATTTGTCCCTGTCACCATGAAATCCACAGTGTTGCCAGAAACTGCACAGGGAGCAATGGATCCAGAACTCTGCATGGTCCTCTTTGATCCTGAGTGTGAGATCTTGTGTGAGGCGAGCTAGGGAGTGGGATGAGGGACTGAGGATAAGACGGGGTTGTGGAATGGCAGGGCAGGTGGAAGGGAGGGAAGAGGCAAGGGAGGGGAGAGAGAAAGAGGAGGAAACTATTACAGATGTGATGGAAAAATGCAGAAGCCACTTTCGATACTCCCCGTTGGTGGCAGTGTCTCATGAGCTTGAGGTCTGCAGCAGAGGGAAGAGGGAATTCCAGAATGCGCGTTTGCACTTACATGGAAATATAAATAACACTAAATTTGCTGACTCTCATGGCTTGGGAATTCCAAGGTATTTTGAGGATTTTTAAGACTCTTTCAGGCAGTTATGAGTCTTTGGGGGTTAAAATATAGTCCAGGGCTGTTTCCAGTCAGAAGGTCAGTTGAGTCCAATGATGCTTCTAAATCGGGGAAGGGAGGCTGCCTTCTTGGGAGAAAGACAATGTCCTCATCACAGAGTCCAGCATCCGGGTGCTTGGGTGGAATGTGTTGAACTGTTGGATTCCTAGACTGACACCTGCATTTTGAGCAGAGATGGGACCGGGTCGTGCCAGGACCTGTAAATTCTTGTGTGGAAACTGTGGATTAGTCCATGTCTTAGAATCATGAATACCGCCTCTTACAATTGTATTTACTGCTATTTTCTGACCTGCATGGCTACTCTTCAAATTAGTAAATATTTATGTCTTAAGAGTATCATTGAGGGCCTCCCTGGTGGCACAGGGGTTAAAGTCTCAGTGCTATCATGCTCTAGCCAGCCACTGCAGAATGAGTTTGATCCCCAGCCAGGGAGCATCCCACATGGCCCAGCAGACCTCTCCTGTCTCCCCTGCTGCTCCCCTCAGCTGTGCATTTCAGTAGGTCAAACTGTTCTGCTCCCCACTCTGTCTCTGGTGAATCCTCGCAATCCCCCCCCATGTACCTCTGGCCTACACCCCAGTTCTTGTATGCTTAAATAAATAAACAAATAAATAAAAGTCTTTAAAAAAGATAGTATCATTGAATCATTGGCTTTATGCCATTTAGAAAGCTTTTACTAATTAAATTTTATTTGCCTTATTTTTTTCTAGTTGAAGTAACATTGCCATCTAACGTTTTGTAGGTTTCAGTGTGCATCCTTGAAAATCAAAATGTGCATTATAGTATACCATGAAGTTCACCACTGAACAGGACAGTTCTTGGATAGTTTTTAAAATGAAGCCCTAGGAAACATACAATGACAGCCTTGTGAAAGGGTTTTGGAAATTTTCTGGGGCTAAATCAGGGCTTTTATCATGTGGGTCAGCTGAAGCAAGCTGTGGTAAGGGCACATGGTGTTTAGAGCCACATGTTTTAAATAAATCTTTTGGTCTTCTGCTTTAGTGCAATTATTTAATTTAGTTTTATTGAGGTAACATTGGGTTGCGACACTGTATATGATAAACGGGAGTAGACAATATTCCTCAGATGTATGTTGCCACGAAAATGTACGTTACCATCAAGGCTCTTAGAGAACTTTACCCTAAAGCACTGGGCCCCCTCCCCACTTTTTTCCCACCTCCCCCTCTAGTAGCCTCAGTTCCGCAGTCATATTTCTAGGGATTGTTTTGGTTTAGTTTCCTCAGTTTCTCTTGTTTCTCTATATTCAACGTAAGAGTAAAATCATCCAGTAATTGTCTTTCTTTTTCTGATTATTTCAGTTGGCATGACCCACTCCAGTTCCATCCATGTTGTTGCAAATGGCAAGAGTTTCATCTTTTCTTTTTATTTTATAGCTGAGTAGGATTTGTTTCTAAGTGCCACATGGTCTGAGACACTCCCCCATCTGCGGGCACTAAGCTGTGTCCACGACTTGGCTATTGTCAGTAGTGTCGCAATGGACCCAGGAGTGCCTACATCACTCCAAATTAGTGTTTTCATAATGCAACAATTTTGATGCCTGGAGCAAATTACTAAATTTGCAGCTTAAAAAAACTTTTCTACTTAAAAAATTTGGAAACCATCTCAGTGCGTTGAACATAGAGAATATTAAGGGTTCGAGATGTGCTTGTTGGTGTTGAAGGGATGAAGAGGGGTGCTTCTGGCAAAGTAACTGACGTGACCATCAAATACTGGGGGACCTGGGTCTCGTGACCCCAGGAAGGTGTAAGTTACTCTCCTAGTCGCTGTGGATAGTGGATCCTGATAACCACCTCTACCCCTTTCTGTGTCTGGGTTTGGTAATCAGGCTTTCTCCCTTGATCAACAAATTCTCTCATCAACCATTAAATATTTTAGACCTTAAGTTGAAAACAAGGTGATCACATTTTGTTTCAGGGTCGAAGTTAGACTTTAGGAGCCAGCCATGTTTTGAATAGAAGAGTGTGAATGCCTTTTAGTGATTTGATCTGAGATCTTTGGAGAGTTACTTGTGCACAGACAGCTTAGCCTGTAGCTGCCCAGCTGCCTGTCTCCATGCAGAGAGCGTCCTAGGAGCAGAAACACACTGGTCGTCTCACCAGGGCAGTCTGACCCAGCAGAACAGCTCTCTGGCCACTGGGAATGCTAGCGTCCCACCGGACACTGCTGATCCTCTCTGACCCTTGAAGCGAGTCCTCAGGAGACACAGGATCACTGGGGAGGATCTGATGTGGCTTCTGCAGTGTTCAGAAGCACTGGGACAACCTCCAGCCGGCCTCCATTACTCTGCTTGTGCAGGCCTGATGCGTGTGCGGGGGGCTCTCCCTCCTTTCTCCTGCAACGAGGTGCACCCTGCCCTCCCCTTCATCCCCTGAGCCTAAGGGGAGGTGTCCGAAGAGCTCCTCCCCTTATACCGTTAGCTATTTTTAAAAACAGCTTTATCTCTAGATAACCCCCTGTGCATATTTAACTATGCAACTTGATGAGTGTGGACATAGGCATGCAGAACTATGAAAATCACTGTATGAAGATCGCTCTATGAAAATCTCCACAGAAGGAGAAAGACAAATACCTGATTATTTCACTCATGTGGAGTATAAGGAAATCAAAGGAAAAGGACAAAAGTAAACCAAAGCAAACTCTAGCAATCTGGCTGTAGAACTGCAGCTACCAGAGGGGGGTGCCGGGGGGGGGGCAGGGGGCACCATGGACCTCTGTGGAGCGCTTCCATGGAGCACTACGGTGGAGGATGGGAGCCTTGGGGGTGGGTCTGGTAACACACAGTCGAAGAGGTGTGACCTTACACCCTGCTTCCTATACAGTGTTGTACACCAATGTTACTGTGACACAGTAAATAATTAAAATTTAAAAATCACCCAATAAAGCTAAATATAAGACAAATTGAAAACCGTATTATGATTGGATGTTCATCACTCTTTGGTATAAATGTTAAAAGATAAAAGCATTAAGGTTATAACTTCAAAAGTTGGCTAATGAATACGCAATGTAAAGAGATGAAAATGATACAATATCATCATTATCACAATATTATGTTATTGTGTACTCTTTAATTGTGAGTGCTGTGATGAAATGCTATATTAGGTTGTCTCCTTCTTTTGTTATTTAGGTCACCCTGCTGGAGGAAAAGAACCTTCCTCAGCTCCAAATGCAGAAGTGGGCTGCTTTTCTCTTTACAAACAACAGCTGCTTGAGGAAAGACTTGGAAGGGGGACAAAACAAAAGACAGGATAATACAAGACGAATCTATGATCATTTCTTGAATGCAGCCTGGTTCTATTTCTGTCCCTGTGGTTCAAACATTAGGGGATTTTTTAAGACTTCAAATAAATCTCTGTGCTGGAAGATTAAAGAGAATTTCCCAAATAAAATAAAATTTAAACACTCAGATTAAAATTGCCAGCTTGTTTCCCCCATGGTCTATATCATAGGTACCTTTGAGCCCCAGGATGAGATGGGAAAACTTCTGAAGACCTCACCTTTTCAAGTCCTATTTCTGGAGGGAAGCCAAGGGTACAGGGGTGTGGAGACCCCCTGTGTGGCAGTGGAGGGCACTTCGGCCTCTTAGTCTGGTGATCCCTTTGATTTGCACACGCGTCCGGCAGGACTGTGGACATTCGGTGCCTAATCTGGCAGCTGCGCTTGCAAAGGACCCACCGCTTTTTCCTGCCTTCCTGCTTCGCTTGTTCTCTGAATCCTGGAGGGTGGGTGGCGTGTCCAGATACCTGACACTGTGCGTTGGAGTTCAGGAGCACAAAGGAGTCTTGAAGCCATGACACGATGTCCTTCAAAGGAACCTGGCTTTATTTGGATTAAAATGGAGATTTTAACATGTTGAAGACTTGTTTACCCACGAGGGCTCCGATGTAAAAATTGTCACGGTCAGAAGGCATCTTCCGATCCCAAGAAGCACGGGGAAGTTCTGGGTCACTCACCTTCCCACGGCGTCCTCGGTTTTCCCAGAACCCTGGTGGCTCTTAGCAAGCCTGAAGGCAAACCACTTCCTCTGGATGTCTGCCCCTGTTTCCTGCTTGTTGCCGGCTTCCCAGCGGCCCTCCCCTCGCGCTCCCGCCATTAGTCACCGCCTCTCCTCTACCTGCTCCCTGCGCAGCTAGACCTCAGCAGCCTCCTCTGCAGGGGGAAGTGCAGAGCGGGAGAAGCACATGTCGCAGTCATGGTTTCTGTTGGACCCCCAAGTGTCTCAGAGTGCCTCATTGGGGGGGGGGTCAGCTGTGATTTTTCCTCTTCTCAGCAAAGTGCTCTAAATAGTGGCTTTTCCACAAAGTCCTGGCCACCAGCCCCAGGATCTGGGAGCCATTTCTAAGTGGCCAAGCGCAGGCCCCTGCCCACATCCTGCTGACTTTCTCTTTGAAGCTACTGTGTTGGCCTCTGATCTCTGGAGCCTTGAACTTTTTTTAAATTTGCATAGAAGAACTGGGGTGCAGGCCAGAGGTGCAGGGGGTGAGAAGGCTCACAGAGTGGGGAGCAGAACAGGTGGATTGACTGAAGTACACTGCTGAGGGGAGCAGTGGGCAGGAGAGGTCTGCTGTGCCATATGGGTCAGCTCCCCAGGTGGGGCTTGAACTCAGGACATAGTGGTGATAGCGCTGAGACTTAACCCCTGGGCCACCAGGGAGGCCCATGGAGCCTTGAACTTTCATCAATCTCTTCAACACTTTGTGTGCTGGTGCCCTTTAACTTTACCAGCCCTTGGGGCCGGCCATTTTCTGTGCCACCGCATGAATGGTAGAAGCATTCCATAAAACACACACAACTCCTCAACTACTGGATATTCAAAAAACTGTAATATCTCTCATAAAACACCTTACACTTCCACTAAAACAATGTGTAAAGCTTCTAGACTGAGTACAATCAAAGAAATAGCTCCTAATGGTTCCAAATAAATCCACTGTGGCGTGAAAAACCGGAGACTAGATGAACACGTATTAATACGTGAGCGGCCACCTGATACTGGTGACAAAAACGTACTGGTACGTGAGCAGACCACAAAGTGTTAACTGCTTGACCACCTGAAAATGTAAATTCTACCCGTTACCTTTGGCCCAACTTTTGTCTCCGCAGTGGTATTGATCTACAGAAAATGAGTGGACGCTCTGGGCCCGTGTGCCCACAGGGACTCGGGGACTACTGGCTGTGTGACCTTGAGCAAGTGGCTCAGTGTCTCCGCTTCCATTGCTGCAAAATGGGGGTCATATTAGAAACCACTCGCAGGTCGTTATAAGGATTATATGAGATCGTTTACATTAAGAGTTTAAAATAGTGGATGACAGGCAGTCACTGGCCAAAAAGTGTTCATTAGTAGTCAAAACAGAAGCATATTTAATTACATTTATGAAAATCAGCCAAGTCTGCAAAGCCCCAGGCCATCGTCATTTCCCATAAGCTCCTGTTTCTGCTGCTTTGGGAACCACACATTGACTAGCAAGGGCTCATCCGATGGCCTGGCCTGGGGAAGAAGCTTCTCCTGGGTGAGCACTGTGTGGAAGAGGCTGCCAGGAAGGCACTGTTCTGGCGTGACAGCACAGGCTGCTGCATCTTTGCATCCTGGACATCATAAAAAGGGACTCAGATAGGCATTTTGAAAGTGAAGGCATTCTAGTTAAATGCAGGTAAAACAGATTTCTGCAAGGTGATGCAAACGAGCCTTTTGAAAAGAAAATCATTTCTTCCAGCATTTAAAGCTTTGGTATTACATGATATCAAATTCTTTTGACTCTGGGAGCTCGCTTTCCTTTTTATTCCTCTTCCCGCCTCTTCTCTGTATGTGCCAACCAGACATTCGTACCTTTATTTTCACTTGGTTTCTATTACAGCTTTCGAGGGATTGCAATTCTTTGCCACTTCTGTAAGAGGAATTTGAGGGCGGGGACAAGGTGAGAGTCAGGGAAGAAGGCCTTTGCTTGCAGGCAGAAGCAAACTGCAGGAGAAGCAAGATCAAGTTTTCACTCCCCAGTATCACCATCCTGTGGTTTCCAGAACATTCCGACAGTTCTGGTGTTTCTTGTCCCTGTTTCCTTCACGTTCTTTGGAATTTAATTTTGATCACTCAGGATGCCTCTGGCACACACGTTACTATTCTGGACTAAAGCTGTCACAGGGCAAAGAAAACGAAGGATGCCCTTCTAGATCTCCAGGTGCCTGTGATTGGCTGGAGTCGCTGCATCTTGTTTGGAGGTAATTTCCCTGTGGGTAAGGCTTGCGGTCTGTGGGTCTGGTACATAGAGTAGAGCTGGGTTGACATGGAAAGGAGGCTCTGTCCATGAGGTTGGTCTGGACAATCTCACGGGCCAGCTGTGCCCTCAGGTGTTCTCTGTGTGGACTCACCTGCTGCTGGTCTGGGGAGGCCCATGAAGAGGTCGCTGCTGGCCTGGAAAAGGCAGTGGCAATGGTGAGTCTCCCAGATGCTGGGGGAAACAACTGAAAAAGAATAGACTCCACCTTGAGATGGGCCCCCCAGCCCTTGAACCCCAGGGGGACAAATGGGAGGCTGAGTAACTCAAGGCCTGTGTTACTGCAATTTACAGTATTAGTGGCAGAGATTTAGGCCAGAGGATATCTGGGATCTTGTTTGTGATCTTGAGGGTTTTGCTAAGTTTATTTATGTTGTAATGTCAAAGATCATTGACTTTATGGGGGCAGGGGTGATTCCGTAGTCCTCTTCTGTGAATGCAGGTTATACACTCACCTAGTATTTCTGTCTACTGGGAGAAAGGGACTGCTCCCACCAAACTCACAAACTGTTATGATGTGTATGTGTCTTTGCCCTTTCATGCTTAAATCTGAATTTGATAGAATCCTAGGAAATGTAATTATATGCACTTTGGAGTTCTTGTACCTTTTATATTCTTTTTTTAAAAATAAAGATTATTTATGCATACAAGAGCGGGGGTACAGGCCAGAGTTGTGGAGGGGTGAGAGGATTCACCAGACACAGAGTGGGGAGCAGAACAGGTGGATCTACTGAAATACACTGCTGAGAGGTCCAGTGGGTGAGACAGGAGAGGTCTGCTGCGCCATGTAGCAGGGATCAAACTTGTGCTGCAGTGGCTGTGGATAGCCTCATAGGCTGAGACTTAGCTCCTTGCGCCACTAGGGAGGCCAATTGTACCTTTTATGACCACAAAAATACTTAGATTCTTTGTTTGGGCAATATATCTAAAGCTATATCCTATTGAATTTTGAATACTTTATATGACTTTGTCTGATTAGAGACCAGAATTCATGGACTCTTTCTTTTATTATTCCTCCTTGGGTTAAAAACTGCTTTTTAATTGCATGTATTTACCATGATTTCTCTCCTCTGTTAATACATTTAGTGAATCAATTATATGAACATGATTAAGTAATAAGAGTCAGTAGAAATACATTAAAATATTTCCCTTTCTATGTTAATGCTTTTTCACTTCCTATATAAAAAGCAGTTTTCTAATCACTTGGTTTCCCAGACCCTTTTGAGAATCTGACATGCTTTGTGACCCTCTGCCGGAAAAATGCCCATCTACAAGTCACTTCGTCCTGGTTGGGCTCGCTGGGCATCCCTGGGGTTACTGACCCTTTATCTGCATGTCACTGCGGGTTTTACTGCTGTTTCCTGTAATCACAGTTTCTCTTCAATTTGCTCATCTCTGCATCAGCTTTTCCTTCTTTCTCTTTCTCCCTCTCTCTTTCCCCTCCCCTTCCGTCCCTCCGCCCCTCCTCCCTTCCTCCCTCCCTCCTCTCTCTCCCTTCCTGGTGTTTCTTGTCCCTTCCTCCTTCTCTCTCTCCCTTCCTCCCTCCGCCCCTTCTACCTCCCCCCCCCCCCAAGAAATAGTAACATCTCAGCCCCATAACCCTCTTTGGAGCACAGCTCTGCGGGCACAAGGAGCGCTGAGTAACCAACCCCGCTCTGATCAGAGCAATTTGCAAAGTGGCAATAATGGTCTTGGAACTAAAATTTAAGAGATGAGTTATAGTTTTCCAGGCAGAGTAGATGGAAGAAAAGCTTTCCAGTTAGATGGAACAGCAGGTGTAAGGGCAAGGAATGTGGAAAATTTGGGGCAAGTTCGGTGAAAAGGGGCTGGGTGGCAGAGGGGCGGGAGTGCCAGTGGAATGAAGAGAAGAGCAGATGTCAACAGGAATGCACATAGTAGGCCTTTCCTCTCTATTCAAGCCCCAGCATCAAAAACTCAGTAGAGGACAAAGCTAACTTCTTAGCCTCTGAAAAATATGGTGGTTACTAGAGGGGGAGGGGAAGGAAATATGGGGGAGAGGTGGTCCTAGAGCTTTGGTGATGAGTAAGCTTATACACATATCGAGGTGTGGAGCTGTACTCCCCCAAATTATATTGATTATATGCAGTCAGTAAAGTTGTTTTGAAAATAAGCTCAGTAGATGCTTCTGTTCTTTGGTTTGGAGAGTCAGCCATGCTTGGGGGTGTCCGAGTGGAACCCCCACAGGCAACTGTGTCTCTGAAGATACAACCTCAAGCCTTTTGAAGGAATAACTGGTGCTCAGTCTTAATTTAGGGTAGTTTGAAGTTTGATCTCACTCTTAACGTGGTTTGTGTTAAAAGACAAATGAAGGCATAGTAATGCAGTTAAGAGTTTATTTGAGCAAAAAAACTGAATTGGGTCGTGCCAGTTGGAAGCAGACAGGTGCATTCTAAGCGATGCCAGTGGAAAGACATGTACAGAAAAAGTGCAAAAGCAAAGAAAGAAAATGACTTGACTGGCTGGCCTTCAAGGCTTATGTGGCTGATTGTGGTTGGTTGTCCTTAGTATTCTGATTTCATAACCTGGAGCCTTTTATGGGCTTAGATGTGGGGTTGCTTCCTATTTAGGTTGCCTTAGAGCCAAATCAGTCTTGTGGCTTCTTATTTAATTATTTAGTAGTTATCTTCACCACCATCGTCATCATCAGCATCGTCCACGACCACCCACCACGACCAGCCCTCACCTGGTGTGAAAGAACCTAACTTAGGACCAGGACAAGGTAATTTTAGCAAAGGTAACAAAGAAAACACACAATCCTCGCTCTGGGAGGCAGATCTCTCTTGTCTGTTTGCGCATCGCAACAGGAGGCAGGAGAGGCTGTTACCTTGGGAACTGGGAGATAAATAGTGTGAGGCCCTGGCAGTTTTGTTCTAGCCTGAGCTCTGTGCCCTTCTGAGGGCAACCACTGGGCTGGGACTTGCCCCTCCCTCCCCCAGCTCCCTGCCTCTGGTCCTGCCCAGCTGCCCTGTCACCAGCTCTGTAGCCAGAGCAATCTTCCTAACATGCAGATTTCATCATGATGCTTTGTAACTTAGATATCCTCAGTTTCCAAATGACGATGCCCAAACCTCTAAACACAGTGTAAGACCCCCTTTGTCCTGGATTTACCCACATGCATGGTGCCAGCTCTGATATTGCTGCTGAGCGCATTCTGCTGAGAACACAAGTTATTTTTCATTTTCTCATCTTTTTAGATGATTTTCTTTAGCCTCATAAACTTTCTCTTTTTGTCTACCTAGAAAATTATTACTCATCTTTAAGAGCCAACTCAAATGTCACCCCTTCCAAGAAGCTTTCCTTGATATCTTTAGTGACAATTAAGAGTTTATTCCACTGTACTCTAACAATGTCTTGCTCCTACCTGTATGGAAACCTTAAGGCACATAAAGAAACTAATATAAGACACGGATTTCTGTGGAACCGGGTTTGTAGTCTGTTCATCTTTGGTGCAAAGATGGGTACAGTGTTGGCATTTAATAGTTACTAAATGAGTCAAGCACATATATCACTTAAGATAATCTCTAAGGATAAACACCGAAAGTTTATTTGTGATGAGAAAGTAAATTTTTTCCCTCCTGAGATTTCCTTTCCTATTTACTTTGGTGGAATGGGATGGAAAGCTAAGAGCAGCGCTATGAAGAACAGAGAAAGGAAGGGCATTTGAAGGCATTAACGTGCAGAGAGTAATAATTAAATGAGAAGTGAAAGTAAGGGTCTCCTTCTTTTTATGTATCCATTTTAGGACTAGAGAGAAATATCCCCATGGACTTTGAAAAAGGGACTTGGGGCTCCCAGTCTGGTCACGTGGTGGGACAATATGCTTCCGTTCCTGATCCAAGGGGAGAGAGAACATAAGTCTCCCTGTACAAAGTTCAGAGGGAGCTTGGGCACCCACACTCCAGCTGTCTCTCCATTCTGTTTATTTTCCTTGTCATACTCCCTCCCATCGCTTAGGAACCTTCCCTTTCAGCCTGTTCAGCTGAGATCATTGGAAAACATAACCTTGGCACTCCAAAGAGCCTCTGGGGCTCATTCAGGCTTCCATCGCTCCACTCCAAGAGCTAAGATGCATTTTGCTGAGAACACAACATCCGATGACTTGGTGGTTCTTTTTGTGGTCACATGGAAAGATGTGACTTTTCCAGTGGAAGGACTTTCTGCTGGTGGCCGTCCTTGGGGGTGAATGGTCAGTTGCACTGTTGGTCCCACTAAATGGGGAAGCAGATCAAGAGAAGACTCTAGAGCCTTTTTCTATGAACACCAAGCAGCAAGAGGGCTCCTGGAACAGATTCTAACCTGAAGAGATAAGAGTCACGATGGAGGCAAGAGCACACGGGACCTGGTTGCCCTTGACAATGATCTTCCCAGGAAGTTGTGCTACTGCTTAGCTCTGAGAGCTACAGCTGCCTCTCTCACAGTGACTCTGCCTGAAAAGGGGCTACATGTTTACAGTGGTTCTCTTTTTTGTTCTGGAATATCCAGATCAATTGCCCTTCATTCGGCGCTATCATTCTGAAGGGACAAAAGTGAGCAAAGTGTCTTGTTGAAATTGGAGTGTGGGCAAAAGCTGAAATTGGATTGTGGGTGAAACGTGATTCAGAGCAGGTGATCAGCAGAATGGGACCGTGAGCATCAGTGCGTGTAGGTGGTGGCCAGTGATGAAACCATGGTGAGAGAAGCTTCCAGAGAGGACTAAGTGACCTGTGGGTTTATAAGGGGAGGGCGGATGCAGCTGCTTTAGGGCCCCTGTGGTTACAGGTTAGGAGCCAACAGTCAAGAGTTGAATTTCAGGGCCTCCCTGGTGGCACGACTGGTTAAGCGCAGCGCTGGGGAGCTGTCGGCAGCTGCGTCGTGAGGTCGATGCCGGGCTGGGAAAGCTCCCCTAGCAGTGTATTTCGGTCCATCTGCCTTTTCTGGTCCCCACTCTGTCTCTGGTGAACCCTCTCGCTGCCCCACACCTCTGGCCTGCACCCCAGCTTGTATGCACAACTAAATAAATTTAAAAAAAAAGAGTTGAATTTCAGCTGCCTGCTTCCTCCCCCCACTGCTGCACTAAAACTCACCACCATGTGGATCTTGGCAAAATTATCTCCATTTGCCCCTTTGTAGGGATGGGCCATGTTTCAACCTATAAAGAGCATGTATGAATTGGATGTTAACATTTTTAAATGTGTGGTATATTTATGGGTCGCTAGACTCAGTTCTCCAATTAGTAGCACGTTTTGTCAATTTCAGGTCAAAACGATATTTTCTTGGCCTACCTAGCTACACAGAAACAAAGATGTTATTTTTCTCCTGGTATTAGTACTCGAAAAGATAGGATTCAGTGGAAATACACACACACACACACACACACACACACACACACACACCCTATGTGCACATAGCAGCTTTTTAAAAAAATTAGAGTTAGTTATAGAGTAAGTGTAGATAATATCTCATTCATTCATTCTGTGAGTAAGTTTCAAGCACTTTATGAGCAGGTCCTCTGCTAGGAACTGTGATATATCAAGGGCTAAACCAGAGGTTCTTTATCCTCTAAGGCTCTGAACTAACATAACATCAGACAGTAAACTGAAATCTCTATTATCTGTGGCACAATATTTTGATTAACTTTTATTCCTCCTCGACGCTCCGTTTTGGGAGCTCGGTGGGTCCTGGTGACTCTGCGAACTTACAGCAGATGCCAGGAGGGCACAGTGAGGGAGGCGATCTGGACACTCTCTTGTGTCTGCCAGGAAACTGGATATGCTGTTGGGTTTCTTGGGGGCATCCGTTTCCACGGCCATGTTATGACAAAGCCGACATCTGTGTGAGCTGTTTAGTTGCCTCCGTTGCTGCAGCTGTTCTGGGAAGCGTCTGCGGTGCTTTGCCTGTTAATGCTGCGTGTGGTCTGCCCAGTGGCCATGCAGGGGCTACAAGGACCACCTGGTCAGAGCTGGCCTGCTCTGCGTCAAGGGGGAATCCTGGCTTCTTTCTGCCGTCTTGTTTATGAAGAGCTGCCTGCACAGCCTCAGGTGGGAGAACACCAGCAGCACTGCTGGCGGCTCTTAGTCACTCTGCAGAGAGTTCTGGTAATTTTCCTCTGAGAAAAGGGGCTCCTGGCCAGTCTGCGCCTGTGATCCCTCCGCTGTCCTCTCCAGTCTCAGCTGATGAAACAGGGCTTTTGATTTCCTTTTCCGTTATTTTCTAGGACATGGAATCACTAGGGAAATGAGGCTAGAAACATTCAGGTTATCCCAGGCAGCCGAGAAATATTCATAGAACAATAATATGACTCACCAAATCCTAGGCTGCAGCAACGGCGACCTCCTGGTGCTGAGGGGCGTGTTATACATGTGGAGATCTGCGTGTCTCTCTGTAAAAGGGCATTTTTCTCCCGTAAAGTTTGCATCATAGAGGAAAGAATAATACTCTTTTTGCATTATCTTTTTTTCTGAACAAAAAGCAAAAACACCATTCAGCTCTTGGCCAAAGAGCTTCCCTCCACTACATTTTCCGGGCAGGGTTTTGTGGGAAATCTGGTTCTTCCATCTTGTCTTTATAATCCTTTATTCAGATTCTTGTGGGGACACCTCCTGGAAGACAGAGTGGGCATTGTCAGGATTGGGGTGTCTGCACTGCACGTGTTGGCCAAGGTAGCACACCTCTTGTGTTCTAAACCTGTGATTTTGGTGGAGTCATTTGGCAAATCCTCATTTAGTGAGGTCAATAGATTCTTGGAAAATGAAAAAATTTTAAAAGGTATATCACTATTTTACATCCTTGCTAATATTTTGACAATAGACCTGGGACCTCCCTGGTGGTGCGACGGGTTAAGTCTCAGCACTATGAAGCTATTGGCAGCCACTGCAGCACGAGTTCGATCCCCAGCCAGGGAGCTTCCCACATGGCACAGCAGACCTCTTCTGTCTTGCCGGCTGCTCCCCTCAGCAGTGTATTTCAGTGGAACCACCTGTTCTGCTTCCCACTCTGTCTCTGGTAAATCCTCTCACTGCCCCCACACCTCTGGCTATACTCCAGCTCTTGTATGCATAAATAAATAAATCTTAAAAAAAATACAGGATCTTCCTTTTCAGTTGTTGTTACCGCAGCCATCACCAAAGCACCCAGTCCGCCACCATTGTTCTCTCTCCCCACTTCTCACCACTCCCCAGGGCCTTCTTCCTCTGGATGCCTCATCTGTAACCAACTTTAGAGAGTTGGTTTTAATGTTTGTCTTTGATTGACCCTTTGCTTTGTTTCCCTATATATTACATATAAGTGACACCATCTGGTGTTTGTCTTTCTGTTTCTCGCTTAGTTTGCTTAGCATATTCCCTTCCAGCTCCATCTATGTTACTGCAATTGGCATGAGTTCATCTTTTTTGATCACTGAGTAATATTCCATTATGTGTATAGACCACACCTTCTTGATCTACTCATCTGTTTTTGGGCACTTAGGTTGGGAAACTGCAATTTTAAGTGACACGATGTATAACAAAACCACATTCGTTATAACATCATTTCATTCAGCATTGACTGGGATTTTTTTTTCTCACAGTGTTTTCATGAAATGACGTTACATGAAATGTCCTTCTTTGAGCTCTGCTGCATCTCACTTCCCCATCACCTATCCTTTCAGACACACAGTACAGGTGTACTACATCATAAATCCCGATCCCCTGCCACAGCATGCGTGGATCCTGTGGGCTGAGCTGGAGAAGCTTTCTTTGGAACTGGAGTTCTGAAAAAGAACCTTGCATTTTGGTTCTTACAGCTGGAAGGGCCTCCTCCAGGGTCTAGTTTACCACCACTTGGAGAAAGTCTTCTGTGTCACAGAAGAATAGCTCCAAGGAGAGAAAAGCAAAGATTTTCTGGCAGAGATTTCCAGGTGTGCTGAACAGGTCAGGAATAACTCTGAAAACTGTCCTGCCGCACTCAGAAGGCAAAGCTGTGCCCTAGAACAGTTCTCTGTTTTGATAGAAACTTAGTTAGTTGCTGCTTAAAAAAGCTTTAAAGTTCTCTTGATTGAAGAGTAATTTTCATAAACTGCAATGTACATGCTTTTTTTATTTATTTTTAAGATTTATTTTATTTTTGCATACAAGCTGGAGTGCAGGTCAGAGGTGAGGAACAGTGAGAGGGCTCACCAGTGACAGAGTGGGGAGCAGAACAGGCAGATCCACCAAAATACACTGCTGAGGGGAGCAGCGGGCGAGGCAGGAGAGGTCTGCCGTGCCATGTGGGAAGCTCCCTGGCTGGGCATCAAACTCATGCTGCAGCCATGGACAGCTCCACAGTGCTGTGCTTAACCCATTGCGTCACCAGTGAGGCCCCTGCTCTTTTTTAAAAAAGACTTATTTATTTATGCATACAAGAGTTGGGGTGTAGGCTAGAGGTGTGGGGCTGTGAGAGAATTCACCAGACACACCCAGAGTGGGGAACAGGACAGGCAGATTGACTGAAATACACTGCTGAGGGGAGCAGCGGGAGAGGCAGGAGAGATCTGCTGCGCCATGTGGGAAGCTCCCTGGCCGGGACTGCTGATGGCTTTATGGTGCTAAGAATTAACCCCTTGCACCACCAGGGAGGCCCTGAAATGTAATCACTTAAAATGTACAGCTAGTTGTGTTCTTGCGAATACATGTACCCAAAGGATGATGCAGAACATTTCTGTCGCCCAGAAGTTCCCTCATGCTTATTTCCAGAAAAATCCCTTTCTTTCAGCCCCATGCAACTACTAATCTTTTTTTCAAAATGGATGAGTCTTGTCAGTTCTGAAATTTGACCTCAATGAAATACAATTTGTGAACTTTTCAATCTGGCTTCTTTTGCTTTGCATATATTTTTGGTGTCAGTGTTACCATGTATCCGTAATTCATTCCCTTTTATTGCTGAGTGGTATTTTTCTGTATGCATATCCTGCAATTTTAAAATGTATTCACCTACTGATGGACATTTGAGTTGGCCCAAATGTGGCTGCTATAAATATTTATGTGTAGGTCATTTTCTGGACAATTTTCATTTTTCTTGGGTAAATATTTAGTGTAGAAATGCTTAGCCATATGGTATTTTTTTAATGGAAAATGTCAAACAGTTTTTCAAGGTGGTTGTACCACTTACATTTCCACCAATCATGTGTGGGTTGCAATTGTTCTAACATTTCTTTTAATTTTAGCTATTTTTGTATGTATGCAGAGATTTTGGTATGTGTGTAGCAGTATCCTATTGTGAATTTAATTTTTTAATTTGAATTTTCCAGATGTCTAGTGATGTTAGACCTTTTTTTCCTTTTGGGAATCTGTATATTTACTTTTGTGAGGTATCTGTTCAAACCTTTTGCCCATTAAAAATAATCAGGTTGTATTCCTATGTTCATTGCAGTATTGTTTACAATAGTCAAGTTATGGAAACAACCTAAGTGACCGAGGGCAGATGAATGGATTCAGAAGGTGTGGTTCATACACACAATGGAATACTACTCAGCTGTTAAAAAAATGAAATCTTGCCATTTGTGACAACATGGATGCCACTGGAGGATTTGTGCTAAGTGAAATAAATCAGAAGGACAAAGATAAATACCAGATGATTTCACTCAAGTGTGGAATATAAAGAAACAAAAAAGGGGGCCTCCCTGGTGGCGTAGCGGTTGAGCGCTGCGCTGTGGAGCTGCCGGCAGCGGCGGCGTGAGTTCAATGCCCGGCCGGGGAGATTCCCACATGGCGCAGCAGACCTCTCCTGCCTCGCCCGCTGCTCCCCTCAGCAATGTATTTCTGATCTGCCTGTTCTGCTCCCCACTCTGTCTCTGATGAACCCTCTTGCTGCCCCATGCCTCTGGCCTGTACCCCAGCTTGTATGTATAAATAAATAAATCTTTTTAAAAAAAGGAACAAAATTATAACAAAACAAACCCTAGAAATATAACTGCAGAATTGAGGCTACCAGAAGGGCAGAGTAAGGGGTGGGGTGTCAAGAGGAGCCCAGGGGACTATGGTAGAGGATATGGGTGCTTGGGGTGGGGGTGGGGTCGGCATGGTAACATACCTCTGAAGAGTTGTAAACCTAAACCACTAAATCATATATAGTGCTATAAACTAATGTTATCTCAGTAGGAAAAATAACCAAAATTTGAAAAAAAGAAACACAGGTGAATTATAACAAGAAACAACTTGATAAAATTTTTTTTCTTGTTCAGGTAATATTGCATTATAACATATAACACTATATAAGTTTCAGGTATGCATCATTGAAAATCAACATGTGGAGATACTATATTAAGTTCATCACTAAAAGTTCAGTTTTATTATCTGCCATACTATCTTTTCTTAATTCTTTTTTTAAAATAACACTTTCTTTTCTCTAGTTTACATAATTGTAAGAATAGCCTATAACACATACAGCAGTCACAATAGGTGTTCAACCGTTCTTTATGTTTTTGGCAAGGCTTCTGGTCAGTAGTAGGCTATTAATTAGCTTTTGGGGAATCAAAAGTTATATGTGGATTTTCAACACATGAGCATCAGTGCCCCTCACCCTGCATTGTTTACAGCTCAATTTGTTGATGACAATACTTAGTTCTCTTATATCTGACTTAATATTTCTATCTTTAACTGAAAGGGGAGTGTTAAACTCTCAAACTGTCTTTCAATCAGTTCTTGCTTAAGCTCTATTAAGTGCATATACCTTTAATATTATTTCTTCTTGATGAATTGACCTTTTCATCAGTAGGCAATAAATACACTTTACATGTGGCATTTTTTCCTTGCTCTGTGGCCTATTTTGTCTGATGTTAATATCACCATCCTAGCTTTCTTTTAGCTAGTGCTTGCATGGTATAACTTTTTTCCATATGTACACTTTTAACCTGCCTGTATACTTTTATTTAAATGATGTTTTTGAATAGACAACATATAGTCCTTTTAAAAAATTAGTCTGACAATCTCTGTCCTTTTGGGTGTTTCTATGTTTGGATTTAGGTCTACTGTTTTATTATTTATTTTCTGTTTGTTCCCTCCGTTTATTTATTCTTCTGTTTCCTCTTTACTATCTTCTTTTGGATCCTTTGCATGCTTTTATTTTAGTATTCTATTGTGTTTTTGACTATCTCTTTGTGTACGTATTCTTTTAATGTTTTTTTCTAGGGATTATAATATTTATAATTCTAATTATCCTCTTATAATTATTTTTTTTTATCATTTTCTGGTATTTAAAAATTACCACTATATAAATCTTTTGACTATCGCTTCTTTTTTAAATTTTTATTTATTTTTAATTGTTATTTATATCTTTTCCATTTTGTATTCCCCTTGGGAAACACCACCAATCCACCCATGACCCATCACCATGGTTCCTGTGTCCTTTTCTACTACATTTTGTGCCCATATCCTCCCCTACCCTCACTGAGTGTCTCTCTCTTGTTTGGTTCCCCTATATTCCTGTTATAAATGAAACCATTCAATATTTTTCTCTTTCTTTCTGGTTTATTTCGCTGAGCATGAGCCCTTCTAGCTCCATCCATGTCGCTACCAATTGCATGTGTTTATCTTTTTTGAATGCTGAATAGTATTCCATTGTGTATATGTACCACATCTTCTTGATCCAGTCATCTATTTTTGGACATATGGGTTGTTTCCATACCTTTGCTATTGTGAACAGTGCCACAATGAACATACGGGTGCATGTATTCTTTTGGATTATTGTTTTTGTGTCCTTTGGGTAGATTCCCAGGGGTGGTATTTCGGGGTTGTATGGAAGCTCCATTTTTAGCAGTTTGAGGAATTGCCATACAGCTTTCCATAGAGGTTGGAACAATTTGCATTCCCACCAGCAGTGTAGAAGAATTTCTTTTTCTCTACATCCTCGCCAGCATTTGCTGTTACTTGTATTTTTAATGTGCGCCATTCTCACAGGTGTGAGGTGGTATCTCACTGTGGTTTTGATTTGCATTTCCCTGATTATGAGTGATGTTGAACATTTTTTCATGTACCTGTTGACCATTTGCTTTTCTTCTTTGACTGGATTGTTGACTTTGTTTTTGTTGAGTTGTGTGAGCTCCTTGTAGATTTTTGTTATCAGTTCTTTATCGGTTGCATTGTGTTGCGGTTAGTAGGGTGTCTGTTAGTTTTGGTTTAATGCCTCTTTTGCTGTACAGAAGCTTTTTACTTTGATGCAATCCCAGCTGTTTATCTTGTCCTTCACTTCCTTCGCTTTGAGGACGTGTCTTTAAAGATTTTGCTGTTGTGTATGTCGTGTAGAGTTTTGCCTATGTTTTCTTCTATAAATTTTATGGCTTCAGGTCTTACATCCGGGTATTTTATCCATTTTGAGTTGGCTTTTGTGCAGGGTGTGAGGTTGTAGCTTCATTTTTTTGCATGTAGCTGTCCAGTTTTCCCAGAACCATTTATTGAATAGACTGTTCTTGTTCTACTGCATTTTCTTTGCTCCTTTGTCAAAGATTAGTTGTTCATAGATATGCAGCTTTATTTCTGGATATTCTATTCAGTTCCATTGGTCTTTGTGTCTATTTTTGTTCCAGTACCATGTTATTTTAATTATTATGACTTTTTAGTATAGTTTGACATCAGGGAGTGAAATCCCTCTGGGGATTTCTTTCTTTTTAGTCAGGAGGGCTTTAGCTATGTGGGGTTTTTTTTGTGGTTCCATATGAATTTCATCAGTGTTTGTTCTATTTCTTTGAAGAATGTCATTGAGGTTTTTATCAGCATATTGTTGAATCTGTAAATTGCTTTTGGTAGGATGGCCATTTTGATAATGTTAATCCTTCCAATCCATGAGCAGGGGATGCCTTTCCATTTTCTTGTGTCTTCTTCTATTTCTTTCAACAGTGTTTTATAGTTTTCTTTGTATAAGTCCTTTACGTCTTTTGTTAGATTTATTCCCAGATATTTGATTTTTTTGGTTTCAATTTTGAAGGGGCTGGATCTCTCAATTCCTTCATTTTATCTTTTGCAATTAAATGTGTTTCCTGTAGACAGCAGAAGGTTGGGTTCTGTTTTTTGATCCATCGTGCTAGTCTGTGTCTTTTCATCGGTGTGTTTAGTCCATTTACATTTAGAGTTAATATTGATATACTGTCATCCATATTTGTCTTTTTATTTACCTTTTTGTGATTCTAATCCTTGCCTTCTACTGATCCTGGTCATTCCTCTGTTGGTTTTGGCTTCAGGGCTTCTTGTAATATTCTTTGGAGTGGGGGTTTGGAAGTGATGAATTTCTGAAGTTTCTGTCTGTCAGAGAACGTCCGTATTCTTTCTTCATAGAGGAAGGAGAGCTTTGCAGGGTAAAGTATTCTTAGTTGACATTTGTTGGCATGTAGTTTGTTAAATATGTCACTCCATTTTCTTCTTGTCTGTAGTGTTTCTTCGGAGATTGGCTATCTCTTCTTTATGTTTTTATTATCATATATTAAAACTAACTACTTTTCAGAATCTTCAGAAAGGCATTCTATGCATTATTTTGAGAGTTTTAAATTTAATTCAGAAACAGAGATGGGGAGGGGTGTATTTACTTTATCATAACTGGAACTATAACTTCCTATTATTCATTTTAATCAGAAAAATGGTCATCTTAAGGTCATTATGTTTTCTAGTTGAAGGCCAGTGGGGGAATCTTAAATTAAAAAATCTTTTCATATCCACAAAGATCCCTTTGAAGTCTTCAGGCTTTGTAGTTTAACTTCTATAGGTGAAAATTACCTAATGTTTTTTCAGTCATTAGAACATTTATTGAGCATATACTATGTGCAGGGTTATGTTTTAGGTGTTAAGGATAAAACATTCATGGAATTTATGATCTAGGTTGATTTATCCCAAAGAAAATAAAGTTGAGTAGAAAATTTAAAACCACACACACACACACACACACACACACACACACACACACACACACACTTTCTCTAAAGAGACCAGACTCTTCCTTGTGACTGTTGACCTTGTAAAAGCCTCTGAGGAACTGAGAACAGCTCTGTGTAAATTGTCTGAAAGAGTGAGGCCAACCTGAAATAAATTATTTCTGATTCTCAACTTTCTCCTTGGTGGAAGGGAGCATGGGGTCCAGTCAGCACTGCCAAGACTCTTGAAATTGTGAACACATCTACAAATTACAGTTTAAACAAATCCATCAATTTGTTTCACTCATTAAGACAATAAAATATACACTTAACATCGGTCTCTATAGAGTTATCTTGGAATAAAACCAATCCTTTAAGGGATAAGGTCATCAATCTAAAAGATCAATCCATTGATTGCTATTATTCACGCTTTCCCCCTTAGGGGTGCTCACAGCTGGGATTATCTAGTCTAAAGTGATTCCATTGGCCAATTATTGTGACATTTCACATTTCAAAGACCAAAGGTTGAAAATTGCTTGTAAGAGTTATCAAGGCATCATTTCACTAGGTTGCGGGGATCTAGAAGAAGAAATACTGAGGAAATTCTCACGGAGGCCATTTCCCTTGGTTATAGTCATCATCTGAAGGAACACAGGATCCTTCTCTCCTAATCAGCTAGGGTTTCATGTGGGTATATTTTGCTAAGTGATGTGCAGTCACTTTGTTCTGTGATACTTCAATTTCTGGAGCTGCCGTTGTTGTCATACCTTACTGGTAACTATGGCAACGGACACTGTGCAGACAAGCTCTATACCTACCATTATTTAGAGATGCGACAGTCTTGTCAACTACAATTAATTGAGATTTTTTTCCCCTGGATTTGTAAGACAATTGACGTCAGCATTTCCAGGGAGCAAATAAAGACATTTTGGAAGTGGAAAAAACCCAGACTTCATTTTAAAATCATGGCATTTACTCAGAAAGGCCTCCCAGGGAGAAAAATGCAAGGAAGCATTAGCCTGGTCTCCCTCTTTTCAAAGAGAGGGAGTTTGCAAGGTTTATGTGGTTGAAATTTGAGCTCATGGTCTTAGACACAGCCTTGTGAGAAACTGCTGATTTTTTTCTTATATTTAGAGAAAAAGCATCAGAGAGAAAATTCTAAATAGTGCTATAGTGTTTGGGACAGCCTTTCTAATGAATTGTTTGCAGTTTTATTTCTCCAGGGTTTGTGGGGAACACTAGGCTGATTATTTTGACTTTGAGACTCTACTTGTGTTTCGGAAGTGTGCGAAATCCCCAGACAAGGGAGTCTGGTTTTAGTGTGTTCTGGGAGTATTTGGTGGGGTGAGGAGAGGAGCTTGTTGTGGTGTCTGCTATGAACAGCTAAAGGGAACCCAGAAAGAAATTCCAGCACATTCTAGATGAATAAGCACTTACTGAGTTCCCACCATGCCTTGAATAATGAATGACAGGTGGCATTTTCACATTTCCTCACTTAAGAATATGTTATCTTTTGGGCCTCCCTGATGGTGCAAGGGGTTAAATCTCAGCACTGTGAAGCTTTCTGCAGCAACTGAAGCACAAGTTCCATCCCCAGTCAGGGAGCTGACCCACATGGCGCAGCAGACCTCTCCTGTCTTGCCTGCTGCTCCCCTTAGCAGTGTATTTCAGTGTGTCTGCCTGTTCTGCTCCCCACTCTGTCTCTGGTGAAGCCTCTCACCCCTCCCCCCATACCTCTGGCCTGCACCCCATTTCTTTTATGCATAAATAAATAAATCTTTAAAAATATATATATTATCTTTTTAAGGTAAAAAGAACTATTCCAGCTACTCTTGAACATGAATATCTATAAAACACAGTATTGTGCTTTTTGACCCAAGGAGATAATTAACAAAGGATGAAAAAGAAAAGGACTCCTTCTCATTAAATTTGATAGAGTTGCAGAAGAAAAAATACAGAGTGCAGCAAATGTTTGGTCCTCTGATCTGGCTGTTACATCTGGGGCTTTATTTTTCTCTCTATATGTGACTGATTATTTTCCCACCTCTTCAAGATGGGTTTTTTCCAGTCATGTTTGTGAATGGACTTTACTCCAATGAGTTGTTGCTCCAGAAAATTCCTACTAGACCAATGACTAATTAAAATCTTCAGACTTCAGACGAAAACCTCAGACAGCTCCTATCGAGTACAATTTGGTTTCCCTGGAGTTTAGGTGTAGGGCCAGAAGAAATCTGACACTGGTCTGATCACACCGAGACAGACAGCCATGGAGGAAGTCATTATATCTTACTGTAGAAGTTTCTGGAAAATCATCTCTAAATCAGAAGCTAAAGAATATTAGATTCGGAGCTGAAAGGCTTGCATTTGGAATCTCAGCCCCACCCTTGACTCTCTGTGTCCTGGCTCATTTTCTAATTTCATAGTGAAAAATATTACAGTCAAATTGGCCTAAGTGTAAAATGAGATAAATTAGGTCAGTTTCCATACGTTCTAAAATGCTTTTGCAAAACTCACTATTTTGCAAAATCCCCAAGTTCACTATTGGGAAGAATTAGAAAATATGATAAGGGAGTCAAGTGGTTGGTACTGGGGTGACTATTTTTGCAGCACATTCTGGGGCATGATGTGTATAATGGAGACAGAGCATACTGAGCCTTGTTGGGGTAGAAATTTGAGAAGAAAAAAACTCTATAGTAAGTTTTTGGCATAACAACATCTTGGGGGGTTGAACAGTGTAACTTATAGGGCAGGTGCAGGAAATGATAATGATACTATCATTTTTGGAACACTTACTATGTGAGGTGCACAGGGAAAAATGCTTTACAAAATTCCTTTGTAACAGCAGATATACAGATGCGCTTCCCCTATCCTGCTCTAGGTGGGGAGACTGGGGTGTAGGAATTTAACTACCTTGCCTGGGGTTTACCTGCAGAAGGTGGCAGAGCTGGTAGTTCAGCTCATGCAGGAACCCCAGCCCACCAGTTCCTCAAATAAGCATATTCTGTCTGGAGTGGAATGGAGTAAAATTGTAATGATTTATATATAATATTGTGTTTATTGTTTATTCATTGATTAGTAATCATTTCTGTAAGTGTCTATGCCAGGGCCTGGGGGCATAGAAAAGTGAATGTCATCATCAGCACTTCGAGCTTCTAGGCTATGGAGAAGATTGACATGTATGAGGTACTTAAATGCTAATAATTGCACAAGTAGTTGATTAAGTATCATGTGCTGCACAAGACAGTGTGGGAGCTCTGAGAGTGCTACGTGGGGTGGTAACATGTCCAAAGGGACGGTCAGCCTCCTTGAAGTGGTGCAGAAGATAGTTCTTGAAGGTGAGTACTATGCCTACAGCTCCATCTCTCCCGTGCATAGCTTAGAGAGTCTTCAGCTGAGTTCAAATGGCACTTCCTCAATACTGTCTCACCTGGACACTACCTCCTTTTCTGGAATTCAATCTTACTAATAATGAGCATTTATTATTAATAAATGCTCTCCCTATTGTTAATAAATGGTCTCCCTGGTGGCACAAGGGGTTAAGTCTCAGCCTATGAAGCTATTGGCAGCCATTGCAGCATAAGTTCGATCCCTGGCCAGGGAGATTCCCACATGGCACAGCAGACCTCTCTTGCCTCGCCTGCTGCTCCCCTCAGCAGTGTACTTCAGTAGATCTACCTGTTCTGCTCCCCACTCTGTCTCTGGCGAATCCTCTCACCCCCCGCACCTCTGGCCTGTACCCCAGCTCTTGTATGCCTAAATAAATAAGTCTTAAAAAATAATGAGCATTTATTATGTACCAACTGTGTGCCGAATGTTCTAAAAGCTTCTCACAGATAACTCATTTGACCCTCACAACAGCCTCTCAGTTCATCACTGTTATTGCCAACACTGCAAACAAGGAAACTGAGGGAGATAAAGAACTTGAACTTAGTTACACAGACCAAGATTTAAACCCAGGGAGAGATGTGTCCCCCCAGAGAAGATGGTGACCCCTTACTGTGCGGGCTCTGACTATGCTTCTCTCGTGGGACTAACACTTTTTAACTAGTATCAAACTCAGTTTTTGAGGTGTCATCTTCTTTATTGGACTGTATGCTCTTTTTTTTTCTTTTTAGCGGGGACAGAAGCTATGGTTTAATAAAGACTACTGACGCCATTATTTTCTATAATGGAAAAAATGAAGAAAAAGTCAAAGATTCCCTGATTCTTGGGTTTCAGAAATTTTAATTGCGCTGTTTTTTCCCCTATATTTTTGTGAGTTATTCCAGAGTCTTGCAATAGTTTTCTTTTTATACTGAATATAGCCAGAACCAATTTATGTTGCTTACAACCAACAAAACTTGATAGATTTAAGCAATTTCCAGATTCCCAGCCCCCAGCACATTTTTAAGGATGTCCTCGCTGTTTAGTAGATTACAGAACACTTTTGAATGTTTACTTTAGAGAATGGAGTCCCTTTCACTTTCCTTAGGCGCAGACCATGTGGTCTCACTACTTGAGTCACAGATGGAGATGTCCGGGATCAAACATTCTTCTTGACTCAGTTTTCCATCTTCCACACATGACCCTGTTGTAAAGAGCTGGAGTTAGTATCAATTGTCCTGTCATCTCTTGAGAACAGAGACAGAGTCTGATTTACAAACATGAAGATTCTTAATTCTATAGTTACAGCTAGAGGCTCTCTCTTTTTTCATTTCACTTACTAATTTCTCTCCCAACAAAAATAATTCTTTGCCCTTATCTTTCCAGACCCTTTATTGGACTAAACGATTGTAAATGCTGTCCTGTGTTCCTCCGCTAGCTTTTCTACTAGCTTCATCTCCTACTGCTTACTTGAAACACTTCGATGTTTGCTTCTGACAAGTGCTAAGTGAACTATACTCCTCATTTTTTCTCATGAATCCTGGGGAGACTAGCATTTTTCTCCCCAAGGGAAAATGAAAACATGACAGAAGACCAAAGTAGCTATTATATAAACAAGAGAGAATCATAGAACAGATTTCAGTGGCCTTTGTGCAAAAGGAAAGCGGAAAGGAGAGCAATGCAAGCCCGCATGGACCCCTCTTTTTCAACTTATGCACGGCATGAGAAAAAGGGGGGTGGCTGACTGGAGAGGAAGTGACGGTGCAGGATGGCTGAGCAAGTAGTTGTTGTCACAGTTCTTAGTGAACTCAAGAGGTATGGGAAAAGCCACAAAGAACTTTAAATGATACAAATTCAAGAGAACCTGCCTGAAAATGAATATGATTCTCAACATATGATTCTCTCTCATTGACTGATAATGAAAATGCTTGCACATAATAGACAGAAAGTGAGCACTGGCTTGGGGATCAAACCTCTGACTTCAAGGCAAGCTCCGTATCCTTGGTGCTTCGAGAATTAGCTACTGTTACTTTTACTCCTATCTGCTCTTACATCTTATTCACGCTTTCATCATTTCTGGCATAATTTTCTAGTGATTTTCCTTCTCCTGGCTCCTTCCCTTCTCAGGCTGTTCTTTCTGCTCCCCAAATAAGCAAGACCTGATTATATCAATCACCTGCTTAAAGATCTTTGATGATCCCCCGTAGTCCAAGGACCAAGTCAGCCTCTACCTTGGCAGTCGAGACCCTCCTGAGGCGGGGCTCCAATGCGTCTTTCCAGCCTGTCCCTTCCCTGGCCACACTGTCCACAGACTCACCAAGTCACAGCCTCTGTACTTTGCATATGTGTCTTCATCTTGTCCCGCTCTTCAAATTTCCCCTTTTAACATCTTTTAAAGACCCACATTAAATGTCAAAGTCTCCGCCCAGCAGAATTGATGGGCTTTTCCTCTGTTCACATTTGTCTTTCTGCACAAACCACACCCATGGCACACGCATTCCCCTAGCGCGTTCAAGTGGAAATAGAATATGGCCACGTACATAATTAGAATTGTCCAGTAACCACATAAAAAGGTAAAAATCAACACAGTTAATTTTGATAATATATTTTAGTTACCCCAATATACCCCAAAAGGTTTCAACATATAATCAATGTAAAACTTAGTGACATAGTATCTTGTTTGACTGAATAAATTCTTTGAAATCCAGAAGGGATTACATACTACACACCTGATCTCAGACTAGCTATTCTACAAGAGCTCAACACTGACATTTTCTCAGTGGGCAATCTGAGTGTGTTGTTATAACTCATAAAAATATGAGTGTGATGTTATAACTCATTGCACACTCATCTCTCCTTTGGCTTATTTGTGTTTCTTGGGAGGTGTATGCCTTATTCATCTTTTGATGCCTGATATAAAGTCCCATGCAGAGAACCATGGCACCCAAGTAAATGTGTGTTAAATAGAATAGTTTTTTAAAGTCATGTACGTTTATGAATGTTGGATTTCAAATCAGCCATTATATTTCCTTTTTTTTGGTCATATTACTGTCATTATCTCAGAGAAGGTTCTAATATTCAACAGTTCCTTTAAATCAATTTCCAAATGGATAATGGGATGGGGCAGAATAGAAATGGCCTGAAAGTAAGATCAGCTGCACTATTCAAATTCATCTGACTGCAGTAAAATCATCCCGGTAGCTTGAATAATTCTGCCATAACGATTGGATTGTTTGTACACCTTTTGGGCATTTTGCTAGCGACAATGACCAGGATGAATCTACCATCCATAGTGGTCTAATGGAGCGTGCAAGGCAAATCTGAATGTGTTCAGAGAAGATGGAAGTGGAAGGGAAAAGGGATTAATTAAAGGCAGTGTATTTGAAAACTATCTTCTCTGAACTCCTGTAGCATTTATAACCCAAGCCGGATAACATGTGTACACAATGATCCCATGAGTACAGGGGTGCAAGGAGGTCTGTGGGACCCCAAAGAGTGGTGGTGACACTCCATTGGCAAGAGTCTGTTCTTTAATCCTGCACTGTTACAACTTCCTGAAACGCACAGGGATAGAGTCTGCACTGCGGCCCCTTGGGAATTCAGGATGAAATTACAGAATACAAAGTACTGTAACATGCATTTAATGTATTATAAACAACAGCTCTTCTTGCCAGAATAATGTCCTTGAGAATCACTTAGTGACTCAAAACACAAATGATGGTCATGTCTAAAAAGATCATCCAAAACACATGGTTTTGAATGCTTTGGCTAGTATGAAGCCCCCAGTTTGTCTCCTAAAAGATAATATTCAGATGAGATTCTTGTTGTGTCCATCACCATATTCATCATTCCACTTCATTTTCACTTTCCCAATGTTTTCACGTGGTTTAATCTGTGATATCATCCTTTTCTTCATTCAAAAACATGTATAAGTATATAGTTGCTTGCATTATGATTTCTGTTTTCCATGGAAATTATGAAAGCTTCTTTGCTAATATTTTGGCAAGTGTTTATTATTTTTCAACATAGAGACATGACTCTAAACAATTTCTCTCATGTTATGAAAGAATCAATAGCTGTAGTTAAAAAGTGGACCACAAATATCAAGACTTTGGATCCCTTCTCTTCTGTTAAAGAAACTTTCGAATGTTGAGAGCAGGAACAGATGAGGTCTTGGTGGATAACACTTAGTCATCTGGAATGTTCTTGCTTCCATCTTGGCATGTCTCACAAGACCCAACAGAGTGGACGCTCGTGTTAGAGAAGGGAATACATAAACCTGCAGTAATAATGTCATTTTTTAAAGCCATTTAAAGGCTAATCATTAAAGCAATAATTTATTGAACACTTTAAAATTTAAAAGCTGAGGGTCAGCCAATTATTTGAAGCATGTACAATATGTTTTAGATTCCCCCCCCCCCCCAGCCTTACTACATATTGTTAATAGAAGTGACCTTTGGGTCTTGTCCAAAGATAAATCAGCATCTAAGATGATTGAGCATGAGGTGCTGTAAGGGACAGTCCCACAAGCTCCTCCTGGCAGGAAAACTCTTGTGGCTTGTCGGGAAATGCTCCATGATCCCCAGCGTGTGCCAGCTGTGTGGTTTGAGTAGGGATGGAGGGCAAGGCCTAGTGTGGGCAGACTGGGCTGCATATGGCTGCTTGACCGTCTGAGGACTCTGGGATGCTGGGCACAGCGCGTTAAACACGATGCCTTTTCTTTCTGTGCTTCATCCTTTTCTCAATTGTGGGTACACATACCACCCAAAATTCAAGGTACAGATTCCCCGACTATCTGAAAGCAGAACATCCCTATTTGGGATGATGTGATAGGTTATTTTGGGGTCTGGGGATGCTCAAAAATGTTTCCATATAAATTAATAGTAATAGCATGCCCAGACCCCAAAACAACCTAGCACATCATGCCAAATAGGGATACCCTACCTTCTGACAGCAGGGGGACTGAAACATTCAAACTTTGGAACATTTGAAGATTTGATCAGTGACACATTTAGTTCTTTTCTAAGAGTGTAACGAGGGGAAGCGTCATACTCTTTATTGCAAGCTAGCGATTTTAGGTTTTACTGACAGAATCAATGTTGGCTAATTTGAATAGCATAAAACCAAAACAACTTCTGACTGGGTTGCTATTTGACTTGGGTTATATCCAGTGTGTTAGAGCCCTTGGTCAATCTAAAATATGGAACACGATAGAAGGTTGTCCCAATTTTAGAAAAGCTAACAACAAAAATCATAACATACAAATCAAACATAGAAGGGGGTGGTCATTCTCTGGAAAGAGAAGTGTTTAGATAATGATTTATTCTTGGGTGCCTTTAAATCAGATATTCTCAGTGGAACCAGTTATGTCCTCTAGGGGGCGCTGTGAGCGTCCCAACTGTGGACGTGGGAAAGGCATTCAGCAGGGGCACGCTGGAGTGTCTGAACTGTCCTGCCGAACGGATGGTCTCACTTTCACAGCTGTCAAATGCCCGATGGGATGATCACGCAGGTGTAAACACTGTTTTTATTGAACTGAGCCAGGATTGAACTCTATTTTATATATAAACACAATGGAGGTTTTGTTGGGGGGAGGCACCTGATTTTAATAATATACAGTAAATTTAGGGACGCAACTACTCTGATCACTGAGGGAAGATTATGCTGCTTGGTTTTGCAGAGACTCTTACGAGGAGTTGCTTGCTATCCTGGACTCACTGTTGTCCCCACAAAACACGTAGGTTGAAGCCCCAACACTCAGAACCCCTGAACATGACCGTGTTTAGAGAGAGGGCTTGCAAGGAGGTAGTTGAGGTAAAGGGGGATTGTTAAGGCTTAGAAAATAGAGGTTTTACTGTTTGACACACAAAATCAAAAATGCTACCTAAACTTAGCCTTGAGTGACATTTGGCCATCTCGGCCAACTCAACACCAGTTTTGTATAATAAACATTTTAAAATATCTTTTTTATGCTCGGAATTAAAATTCATGGGTGACGTAACTGGGCTCTAGCCCACTCTGATGGTGTCCTCATAAGACAAGGACAGTGGGAACCAGACACGCAGATAACCAGGGAGAGGCGCGTCAGTAAGCCCCGGGGGGCGAGGCCTCAGAGAAACCTAATCTAGTCACACTTGGTCTTGGACTTCCAGCTTGCAGAACTGTGAGAAAAAGGATCCCTGTGATGTGAGCCCTCTCGCCTGGTGCTTTATTTTGGCAGCCCTAGCAAACTAAGGTAGCTGCTTTGTCTTTGGAAAAATCACACCAACAATGGGAAACTCCCGCGGCTTGCCCAGCAAAGCCCAGCAAACTCGTGCCAGCAGCGTCCATAGTTGCAGCGTTCTCCGGGCTTCCATCTGCAGCCAGCCTCCTTTTGACATAACACTGTTGTGTCCGAGGATTTATTTCACGATACACCTCTTATTATATTATGAACAGCCATTCTGCACTTTCCCAGTAATAGTGATTTGCCCAACATATTGATATTTTTGAAAATGAAAAGTATGGGCAAGTTATTTTACCTGTGGATTTTAATTCAGGACATAAAGAAGACATTAAAATATTTATTACAGAAAGCTAGCACTGGGCTTGCTGAGGCTGAGGACTGAGTATCAGGTGAGGTAAGCTTTAGGTAGATTTTTAAATTTTGTGTGCTAGAGAGGATTATCTATTGTCTAAGGCTTTGGTTCATAAGCTGGGGTTCATGTTAAGAATCAATAGCGGGGCTCTGCTGTGAGAGATTGTACTTGGGTTTGTGTGTGATCTGGTGGCAGGACTTACAGCTCTGCAGGTGGTGCTGATATGTAAGCAAGATTGAAAATGCGGTGGTGGTCTTAAAGTATGTCTACGAATTCTGACTCTCCTTCCATTAAAAGGCGGATCAAATTCTCCTTCTGGAATTTTGGGTTGGCCTAGCGACTGGCTTCTGACTGATAGAATGTAGTGGATGTCACTCCAAGGCTGGCTCATCAAGGGAAGGAGAGTATCCACCTGGCTTCTGTCTCTCTCTGTTCTACCTGACTACTCTCTCTGTTCTCGGTCTCTTTCTACTCTCCCTGTCTCTCTCCATCCTCATCCCCTCCCCTGCCATCCCTTTAGTATCCTGAGCAGCTATTAAGAATGATCTAAGCTGAACCTCCCTGGTGGCACACGGGGTTAAATATCAGCCTATGAAGCTGTCTGCAGCCACTGCAGCACAAGTTCAAACCCTGGCCAGGGAACTTCCCACATGGCGCAGCAGACCACTCCTGTCTTGACCGCTGCTCCCCTCAGCAGTGTATTTCCTTTGATCTGCCTGTTCTGCCCCCCACTCTGTCTCTGGTGAATCCTCTCACCACCCCCCAGCCCCCACACCTCTGGCCTACACCCCAGCTCTTGTATGCATAAATAAATAAATCTTTAAAAGAAAACAAACAAACTTTAGAAAAGAAAAAAAGAATGACCGAAGCTTGGGCACCATGAGGGAGTGGTTGTGAAGACATCACCGAGGCTTGGACAGAAAGTCTGAGGGGCACCAGCTTTCCCCCATGGCTGTTTGTTTCTTCCCAGCCCCAGCGTGTGAATGGACAAGGCTTCAAGGTGGTCCCTGACCGAGACCCCGAGTGGAGGGAACTGCCTAGTAGAGGCCGGGAACCCCGCAGCTGTGAGAGACACTGGCATCTGTGACGTGTGCTGAGCAAGGTGTAGGGTGGCTTATTATGTCATAATATAAAACTGGAGCAAGTGTAGTTGGTATTTGCAAAGCCCTCTCTTTGACGAGTTCACGAGTCACTCTGTGCTCTCACCTTGCTCTCCAGAGCACCTGAGGGTGGAAGGATCTTCTTTTTGCTCTGGGAGGACCACATGAGTCTGTTGGATTCATGTCTTCCCTTGGAGTTTTGTTTATTAGGCCGCATTTATTTCTTGTTTGTTAATGGAAGGAGGACAGTATTCAACCCAATGCAGAAAGATTCTCATCCCTACCATCAAGGACGAAGCTGTAGGACTCCATTGGCTAAAGGGACACAAAGAAGCCAGTATTGGCTTTGCCACCTAATTAGTTCCTACCTCCCATCCTGCATTTCCAAGGGTCCTTTAACAAGTTTTTCTCCTCCCACAGGTTTTTGGCACGTTTGGATGCATGCTGGGTAGTCTGAGTTCGGGCAGATAAAGACTGGAATCATCTCCAGTGATCTGGCTTCAGGCTCCCAGCTCTGACACCGCAAAGGGTAATGGACACCCCCCACCAGTGCAGCCGGGGCGGGGGGCCGCTGGGCAGTCTGCTCACGTATCTCTCTCCCAAACACAGGCCTGTGTGATAGCCTCTTCCTCACCAAAAGGTCAGCTAAAACCAAGGTGGCTGGGAGGTGGGGTGGAGCTGGGAGTTGTGGCTCTCTGAAGAATGTAGAGTCCTTTCACTTAAGTCCTTAGAAATCTAGGATGCGGGTCACTCAGAACATCTCTGGCCTCACACAACCCTCCCTAAATAGTGTTTTGTTACAGAAGCACATGTTCTAGGGAGCCAGTTATAGACCCTGGGTTACCCCAAAAGAGGCTGTCATCTGGGGAGGCATTTTGAGAGGGCTGTAGAGGTTGATGATCATCTTTGCAAGGGACTGAAAGGGCTTTCTCTGGACCAAGGATGAAACAGTGTGTGGAGAATAGGCTTGGTTTATTAGGTGAAGGAATCAAATGATATGGGGAGGGTAGAAGCTTCGGGGTGGGGGAGGCTTTGCAGGGGAGAAGGGGGGGTGCCACAATCTGTGCCTCAGTGAGACTCAGCTGCTGGAAACTCTCAGGCTGGCGAGGGCCGCTGGGGTGGCACCTGGTGATGGACAAAATCATCCTGAAGGCAGAAAGAGATGCGGTCCAATCAGGTGGTAGAAGGTGCAGGGGTGCAGGCGGGCCCAGGGTTGCATCTGAAGATCCAGGTCTTACTCTGCATGTTGGGAGGGAGTTCCGGCCTGTTTCCTGCTCGTGTGTTTACATGGACGCTGAGTCATCGTGTCCTCGCGAGAACCAGGACACGCCACCTCTCTGTTTGTATAGTAACTGCAATTCACAAATTGATTTTGAATCAATTTTTCCACTTAAGTCTCACAAAAATTCACGGATGCTGGTAGAACGGGTGTTAGGAATTGTTCCCATTTTACAAACCAGAAGATGGGCCAAGATCCCCAGGGCGAAAGCGATCGTCTACCATTAATGATGGCTGACACTTATTGGCATTTACTATGTGCCAGTCATGGGACAAATATTTTCCTTGTATTTACTGTTTTTTCCCCTGCTTTATGGAGGCAGAATCAAGGCTCTGAGAGGTACTTGAGGAGATCCCTGATTTTAAGTCCTGAGGCTGGGAAAAGAGGTTCTGCTTCTTAGGTTGAACGGTGCTGCTATTATTGTCATTATTATGATCTCATTCCTCTAGGTACTGCTAGGGAAGTTCTATTACTCTAGCAATTTGACAAATGAAGAAAAGAAGCAGCGAAAAGTCAGGGAACTGGCCAGGGGTCATGTATATTATAGTCCTGATGTACTGGTACAAACCAAGATGCAAGAGGTCCCCAAAGCTCCGGCCCTCGTACATCACTAATCAGCCATCACCTTGCACCATCAGGATTCTGTACCCTGCACCTCGATGCCACCAGAATTAAAGGGGCTTGGAGCGTCCTCCAAAGTTTCCAGTCCTCCATTCAGAAATTGAGGGAGGGGAGCTTGAGAAATAAAACAAAAGTAAATAAAAATAAATACAATGGACACAATGAGCTGTTCTTAAGACAGACAGGAAAACTGTTCCCCAAGACCCGCCATCATATCCTGGTTTTCGTCTGCAGCTGAGTGAAGTCCAGGCCTCTTCGCTGGCTCCTGGACAAGCCCAATTGTTTTCCACTCAAATAACTGCAGAGAGCATCTTAATTGTTGACAATTGTGCATTGCAAATCTTCTCTCTTGTCCTTACTATTGCTGTTGACACCTCAGCACACAAGCATAGATGCTTTTTTTTTTTGCATTTACAAGTTCAAAATCCTGTGAATAGCGATGAAGCAGGCTGGAGAGAACTTTGCTGAGGAAAAGCTGCTTTTCTAGTGCAGAATGAATGATTAAACATCGCTCTAAAGGCTCTGGACTGAATTCTGTTATTCAGGAGGAAACCTAACCTCTCTGTTCTTTTGCAATTATTTGTTTAACATTCAACAGTGACATGAAGTAATGGGAGAACCAGTGCATTCTTAGAAGAAATTGATCTGAGACTAAGTTCAGAATTCTTAGACTTCATATGATGGAAATTTAATCAGCTTATTCTTATTTGAAAATTGTATGTGTAGGTTGTTTGGGATTAGAACTTTAAAATACATCCTGCTTAACCATCTGCTTTGTGTTTGCTCTTCGCATTGTAGTTGTGGTTAAATGATACATATTTTACATTTAAATATTTGGAAATATGGCCTACACTCATTAAGAAAAGCAAACATTCAGCTCCCCATTTCCTCTGACTAATTTTTAGAACACTTTTATCTATGCCTTTCCTAAAGAACAACACTTAATCACACCAGAGACATATATGTTCATTTCAAAGAGCTCAAAAACCTAGGAAAACTCACATTGCCAGAATATAAATAGAAGATCTAATCAAACAGTTTGTTCTCCAGAAACCTCAGAGGCACAGATTAAGTCATGCTTTGGACTCACTAGGAAGAAGGTGGCCTTTGCTGTACATTCCCCTGCAGTGCCCACACCAGGGTGGACAGATGGGACTTTTCTACAAGCTTCCAAATGTGTCATTTCCTATTGACTGAGGTCAATGGCACCATCAACGTGACTGTTTAGGACAGAAGCTATCAAAATTCCCTGCTTACTGGATGTTTATCCAACAACCATTAGCTGGTGGTTGATAGTCATAGAAAGATAACTTGCTGCCCACCCACAACTGGTGCTCTTCTTCCACTGATTGGGTTTTTCTTGGGAAAAGGCAGCTGAGTCAGAACTCTCAGTCTCTGTGCACGTGACAGGGTCAGTTCTCATCAATGGAACATGAACTAAGTTGATAAGTGTCACCTCCTTGCTAGTATTTAGGGTAAGAAGTCAGTGTTCCTTAGCCACCAAGTAGAAGGGGGCTGGGCCCCTGAATGGCTGTCTGGGAGGTAGAATACCTGTGTCCACTTTGGACTTTATATGCATGAGCGACAACTTTTATTGTGTTAAGTCACTGAGGTTTGGGGTTTCGTTGTTATAGCAGTTTGTTATTACTAACACATGGATTGAATAAGAGAACATCTCAAAAACGTAACAACATATCCTAGGCCAGCGTCTGCTTGCTGTTTGTTCATTAAGTGATGAGATTGCAGTTCCTAAGGCCTTTACCTGAGAAACAATCAACAGCAATCAACTGAGATCAAACTAAACAATAGTTACTTTGGACAATGCGGAGTCATCCAAGAGACAGTACCCAAAATGATTTCAACCTTTTCTTAATTGGAATAAAGACTGTAGAGAATATCAAGATGCACAAATCATTCTGTCTTCAATGTCTAGAAGTCCCTTAAGCCTTCTGTTTTACAGCCAGTAAATAATGAATACCTTAGCTGAAAAAGATTCCCTGGTGCTTCGTGTCTGAACTTTTCAATCAATTTCATCAACTTAGTAAAACAGGTCACAATTTAGATCAGAGGGAAAAAGTCAAAAAGCCATTGAATTCATTTGGCACATAACCTCCTGAGGAAATGGCTACGTAAATACAGCCCTAGCTTAAAGCCCTCTGTTTGCTCAGCTGTGTTTATTTAAATTAAATATTGGTCTTAACTAGGGCCAATATTTACTATTCAACCCCCACCCTGCTCACCTGAACTTGGGGCTCTTAGTTGCAGACAAGTAGGATCAATGAATTAAATGCTTACGATGCAATTATTTGCATTGGAGTTCAGGTAAATCTCCAAAGGTTTGTTTTCAGGGGGGCTCAGTGGCTTAAAGTCTCGGCCCACCTTGAAGCAAAGTCCAGTGCTTTTCAAACATTTCTTAGCATAGGAGCTGGCCTATCTTAAGAGAGCCCACAGACAACCCAAATAAACCAAGTGGGTGAATTCCGAGCTGACTAGCTCCCCCACCCACTGCCCTTCTTCCTCTGTGGAGCCCCACAGAGCCTCTCTACCTGACCCTTGGGTCCCAAATATGTTAGGAAGACCACCCAGCCGGTTCAATCCCTTTCTGTTGCCAAGAAAGAAACTGAGGCAGAATGACGTGTCCGTAGTCACTTAGCAAGCTGGTGGCTAAGCCAGGGCGGGAAGCCGTCTCTGGGCTCCCGGCCTGGGGCCCTTTCTGGGAGATGGGCTGCTTCCCCTGTGCGCTTCTCTAGATGTGCTCCTGCTGTCTGTGTCTCTGAGTTTCCTGTCTAACTGGAGCCTTTCCACAGACACTTATCTTCTGGCTCGGAGGTCAATACAACCAGCCGCCTCTGCTGTAAACACCAGGGTCCTGGGGTGCAGAGAGGGCGGGCTCGTGGTGAAGCAGGGCAGACAGGGCACAAATGCCCAGGCTCTGAGGCAAGAGCCACCAAAAAGCCCCAAAGGCCAAAAACAAGAAAGGCCAGCGCCTGATGAGAGGACGGGGCACTGCGGGTCTCGCCCGCGCACAATTGCAAGATTCAGGCTACAGGAACAACAAACACGGGGTTTATTATACAAGCAGGGGAAACAGAGAGCTCGCTGCAGCCTCAGGTGGCGGTCGCCTCCCCCGGAACGCATCGGGGAACGGCAGCTCCTTGGGAGGTGCTGGGTGACACCCACAAACAGGCCTCTGAGACACCAGGCCCAGGGCCTCGGGGGCTCCTTTCAGGCTGCGTCAGAGACAGGACCGGAGGCCCCATCACTGCAGAGTCCTTCAGCTTCTCTTCTTCCTTGGAGGGCGGCTGCTGGACGCTTCTTCTTTTTTCCTAGGAGGCCAGGGACGGACTTCTTTCTTCTCTCTTCAGAGTCTGGAACCGTCCTCGTCTTCTCCTGCTCTTCTCTTTTCCCCTCCCTTCAGTGCCCTCGATCCTGGCTTATATCCTCTCCCCGAGCACCATCCACAAGTCTGATTGGACCATTCTCAATCCTGGAGCTGACTGGACCTACCCATCAGCTCCTAGCACCTGATTGGTCCGTTCAAAATGGCAGTTACTGGGCAGGAGCAACTGCCACAACTGCTCTGGCGCAGCGGGGCAAGAGGCCCCACCGCTCCTGCAGGCACCCACCGCTAAGGCAGCTTGGTTCCGGTAACAATGGTGACATCTCAGTCCTGCACCAACTGCCTCACTTCACAAATGAGGAAATGTAGGTGCTGGCACCTTAGAAGCTGCAGAGAATTTTACAGATACAAGTAGCCTGCCCTTAGGGCAACCTGGAATAGCAGGGGCTCCTCCGTTGTGCGATGCATGGGCCGCCTCTGCTGGGACGACAGGGTAATTCGTGGACGGAGCATGAGTCGCATCATTACTGACCATCCTGACTGAACCACGTGTGTGAGCCGCTGGCACGTGGACACACGGCACCGATGACGAGCTAACGGACGTGTGTTCATACTCTTGCTCTTCAGTCTTCTCAGTGGTGTGGGGGACCAAACTACTTGACTGCCCGTCTCCTAAGACGTGGCTGTCGCGTCCCGGAGGGCAGCGGTGGGCGAATTCCTAAGAGTACACTGAATAGAGGAAGACGTGTGTCTGCAGAGGGGTGCCCAGGCTCCTTCCCACATACACAGTCAGTTGCCCCCAGGACAGCTCCTTGCCCGGCGAAACCCTCCCCGGGGCAGCTGACTTGCTTCCCTGTGCGCTGCTCGTGGGCTTCCTCCAGCGGCGCGGACAGTCCCCAGGCCCTCAGCCCTGACCGGGCTTCTTCAGTGTGAGATGGAGCTGACAAACCACGGCTTTGCTCCACCGCCCACTTATATCCGGGTTTTCCTTTTCACCCCAAAATTTTCTTTCTTTTTAAAGAGTAAGGCATGCTTGTAAAAGGAAAAGACTAGACAATGTAAACCACGATTATTGTTAATATATGGCCTGGAGGAGTTAAAAGAGGCAGCTCAGGAATCAGTAAGAGAGATATGAAGAAGGGAGGGGGTGTGAGTGCCTGTTAAAAGTGGTGAAGAGAAGACTAGTGCCCCGGGGACATGGATAATCGCCCAAAGATGCTGGGGTTCAGGCAGGCCTGCTGTGATGGGGAATGGGGGGCTGGATCTGCAGAAAAGCAGAAGAGGGAGGCCTGAGGGAAGAAGGTGTGTTCAAGGCCTGGCTGCAATTCTCTCGTGTGGTGGCTACACCTGAGACCCCGGGCCAGGTGGCCAATGAACAGCAGAGACTTGATTCTCACAGCGCTGGAGGCTGGAACCCGGATCCTGCTCCAGCACAGTCTGGTTCTGGTTAGAACCGGCGTCCAGGCTGCAAACGGATGTCTTATTGCTGTGTCCTCTCAGGGTGGAAGGGTTGGGGGCTCTCTGAGGTCTATTTTATGAGGACACAAATCCCATTCCTGAGGTGAAGGCACCCGCCCTTATGACTCATCACCTCCCAGCAACCCACTGGCTAATGCTGTCACACTTGGGGTTAATAACTCTGGGGGCCTTCAGTCTATAACAGAAGCAAGGTCAGGGGAGAAACCCCATGAAAGGAGCCGAGAGCACCCGTCTGGGGAGCGCTGATGTTTGCTCATTGGGGGGTGATGGGTGGGTCCAGGTCAGGCGACAGAGCCCCTCTGTGGGGAGAGTGAGAAGCCCAATCTCCAAGGCCTCTGTCTCCTCATAAATGAAGTAGGAAGGCATAGTCTCCAGGCAGAGGTGCTGTGGGCCTTGGGTGAGCACGGAAAGCTCACCTGGTTACACACAGGTCAGTATTTCAAGCCACAGCAATGGTGGGGCTTCTGGTAAGTGAACAAAATGTGACGTGCTTCTGGAAAACAGGAAAGTAGGGATAAAAGTTTGGGCTTGTTGGTTTGAGAGCTTTATCATTTGTTGGTGATCTGTTTGTTTCATCTCCATATTTCTCCAAGTATTTGTTCTATTTAGGACCCTTCCAGTGGAAATATATTATCCCAAGATTCCAATGGGACATGTGAGTTCAGTCTCCCTGTTAGCTCCCTGAGCACAGGATGAAGAGGCAGGTGCAGTAAAACATTCAAGGAGTGACTTTGTGAAGGGGCAGGTTACTCCCTCCTGCAGGAGCAAGCTAATCCATCCCCTGCACCAGCGGCTTTAAACTTGGTATATCTCAGAATAACTTGGGATTTGGGGGATGGGAACAATATTCTCAAAGATAGATATGCAAGAGATATACCTGGGCCACATCCTCAGATCACCTACCATCCTTCTGTCAAAGAATTTGCAATTGTTCAAAGCATCCATGTGTTCAAATATAGAGAGGTTCCCGCTTAGGAAACAGGACCATATGCCTGGTGAAGACTTGGAAATTCATTGGTTCTAGGAGCTTAAATGAAATAAATATCTGTCCAGTCATAGTTAACTACCAAACAAACTGAACAGAGACTTCAGTGGCCACACAAGACAGAGTATCAATGATACAGAATTAATCCTAAAAATTCAGCAAGCAATGTTTTGACAAAGAACAGAAATAAAAGTCATCCATACTGAAAAAGAGAAGTATAGATATCTCTATGTGCTGATGACATGATCTTGTATACACAAAGTTTTAAAGAATTCAATAAAAAATGTCAAAAAGCTTAAATTCAACCTGATTGTGGGGTACAAGTATAATAAACAAAATTAATTGCATTTCTGCACACATGCAATTAACAATCTGAAAATAAAATTGAACAGCAATTTCATTTGCTATCACATCAAAAAGAATAAAATAATAACTTTACTAAATGAAGTATAAGGTTCATAAACTGAAAACAACAAAACTTGCTATGAGAAATCAAAGAAATAAAGGGAAAGATAGTTCTAACACTTTCTCCTCCCTCCCTCCTTCCTTCATTCCTCCCTCTTTTCCTTCCCTCCCTTCTTTTCCAAGAATGGCCACATCCTAAAATCCATGTGAAATTACATGGACACCAGAATATCCAAAACAATCTTTAAAAAGAAGAACAAGGAGTATTCACATTTCTTCATTTAAAAAGTTATTGCAAAACTACAGAATTCAAAACTGTGTGGCACTGGTATAAGGAAGACATAGATCAATGGAATGGAATTGAGAGTCCAGAAATAAACCCACTGGTTTTCTATAAGGGAACCAGACTCATTAAATGGGAAAGGGACTAATCTTTTTAACAAATTGTGCTGAGACAACTGGTTATCATTCAAAAAAGGGTGTGGGGGGGGGAACAGAAGTATTTGGACCTCTACTTCATATTATATACAAAAGTGGCCTCAACATGGGACAAGGAGCTAAATGTAAGAGCGAAAACTATAAAACCTTAGAATGAAACACATGGATAAATCTTTGTGACCTTGAATGAGACATTATCTTAGATATGACACCCAAAGCATAGGTAGAGAGGGAAAACAAGATAAAGTGGATTTTATGTGGCATATCCATGCATGGAAGAAGGACGTACTGATTCAGGCTATACTACATGAACCTTGAAGACATTACACAAAATGAAGAGGTCCATCACAAAGTATCATTCAGTGCATGGTTCTAAGTCTATGAAATGATGAGAACAGGTGAATTCATAGAGACAGCATGTAGCTGAGTGGTCGTGAAGAGTGGAATGGGGAGAGACTGCTAATGGGTGTGGACTGTTTTTTGGGTGATGATGTTTTGGAATTGGAGAGTAGTGATGGCCACACAACATTGTGAACACATGAAGAAATATCAAGTTGTTCACTTTAAAGTGGTGGATTTTATAGTGTGGAAATTAAATCTCAATTTTAAAAATGTTAGGTTCACCACCCAGCCCTGGTAAGGACCAGTAGTGAAGCTAAGTCATGGAGAGCTCAGTGAGGACCTTTGTGCAGAGAACTTAGACACGATCTTATTTGGTCCTTACAACAAGCTTAATCAAGGCACAGGGGGTTACATAAATTGCCTAGGGCCACATTGCTGCTGGGTGGCAGAAGCCAAGACTTGAATGCGGACACCTGATTTTGAAACCTGTGTTTTTAACCACGTTGCTATTCTACCATTCCTTCCTGCTACCATGATTATTATTTTCCTTCTTATGTCTATGTGTCTTGAGTAACCTAACCAAGCTTCTCCTAGACTGATGAAAGAGGTAAAATTTGCCTTCTTACTTTTTTTTTTAAAAAAGATTTATTTATTTATGCATTCAAGAGCTGGGGTATAGGCCAGAGGTGTCGGGGTGAGAGAATTCATCAGAGACAGAGTGGGGCAGATCTACTGAAATACACAGCTGAGGGGAGCAGCGGGAGAGACAGGAGAGGTCTGCTGCGCCATGTGGGAAGCTCCCTGGCCAAAATGAATTTGTGCTGCAGTGTTTGCCAATAGCTTCATAGTGCTGAGACTTCACCCCTTGCACCACCAAGGAGGCCCTGCCCTCTAAGAGTAAGTAGTCTTGCACCAGAAATAAAAGCAAAGGCATAGAGTATCTGCAATTTCAAATGAGCCTCAGATATTTTTTCTTATCATAAAAGAAAATTCCTTTCCCAGGGAATTTGCCTCGAAGGCTTTGGGTTGGGCTGTGTTGCTGGTCAGTCACAGCAGGAGGAGCCCCCTGCTCTCACGCTAGGCCATCGCCAGGCTGAGGAGGCCCCGGACATCCAGCGCGAGGAGTTCACAGTTCTGTGTGCGCTCTGCTGGGAGCTGGAGTGAGATTCATTGTAGACAAAAGTCTGGTATTGTTCAGAGAGGAAACCAGTATTATTCAGTTAAGAAGCTACAGCTGACGAAGCCCTGACACCAGCTGCTGATTGTCATGCTAATTTTCATTGTGTCTTAGTTTCTCTGCAATCAGTCCATTTTTGTTCTTGTGTTGATCCTTTAATGAAATATCTATTGGTTTAGGTTGCAGGACAGAGGTGTTCATTTGAATAAACGAATCAATGCGTGAAAATATAAACAGGCAAAGGTCAAAGGAACAGCTCATGAATTAGCACAGGGACATAGGGAAAGCAACATGGGTTTGGCTGAAATTTCTGGAAATATTAATTGGAGATACCTAGCTCTGAGTCTACATAATGCATGACCAACAACCAACTTGTAGGGTGACTTCCTTACTCCCCAGGCGCCCCGGGCAGAACAGGGGTACATCCTACTGCACGGCATTTCTGACATGTGCAGGTGTGAGCTCAGAAGGAGTGTTCAGGGGCTCAGCATGGCCCTGGGTATCAGGCTCGACCTTGCACAATCTGGTGTGCAGCATCTTCCTCTCTGGTTGCCCCTCCGCACAACTTCTTCCCTGCACGGAGAGATGGCTTTGGGGTCTGGGGTCCCAGCTGGCAGAACGCACTGGGGTCAGCTCTCCTTCATGATCCCCCCATACTCCGTGCCCAGCTGGGCTGACCCCGACTGCTTGGACAGCTGGGACTGTGGTGAGATACAGACTCCAGGGATGGCTGACTTTGGGCTGCCATGTGCTGTGGGCGCTAAGTCTGTATCTAGGTGCTTTTGTCTTTTTACTTTGAGGAATAATTGACAAATACAATTGTCTATATTTAAATTATACATCATGATGATTTGATACACATACTGGAGGGCAAATGAAGGTATCAGGTTTTTCCTCCCTCCTGCCATTAGCATCAATAATAGACCCCTGCGGTCCTAGGCGCATGCCTGATGTGGCAGGATGTGGGCGTGCATGAGTGGGCTCACCTGGGCCTGGAGGCTGAGCGATAAGGGCAGAGTCAGCAGAGAGCCGAGAATATAGTGTGGGGGCAGAGGACCGCGGGGTGGGGTGCAGCAGAGAGACCATGAGAGAATGCCAGAGCGCCCAGAGAGAGTGAAGACTCGTGGGGGGCAGGGAGGCCTGCCAGCCCCCCTCCCTGCCCTGCACCTGGTTGCCTCTCTAAAAACAGTGTAGAAAACATTAAAGGCCTGAAAAGCCATTGAGGGCTCCAAGACTCCTCCTTTACCTGTCTGCCCGGATCATAGAAAATCTGCTCTGTACTTGCTGGTGCGACATACTGCAGAACGACTACCAGAGGTAAGGTAACTCATACCTCCTTCACTTCCCTTTATCTTAATCAACCCTTTTTCTTTCGGTGGTGAGAATGCTTAAGATATACTTTCATGGGGGGCTCTCTGGTGACCTGGGGATTGAGTCTCAGGGTTAGCACTGATGACCTAAGTTTGATCCTCACCCAGGGAGCTAATCCACATGGCGTAGCAGACCTTTCCTGTTTTGCCTGCTGTTCTCCTCAGCAGTGTATTTCACTCTGTCTCTGGTGAATCCTTGCCCCCCCCCACCTCTGTTCTTTTATGCAAAGTAAATAAAATATCTTACAATAATGGAATAATTCTTTTAAAAAATCTCAAGTGTATAACAGTATGTTATTGATTATAGTTCATTTATTGGTTTTTATTGGTTCCCGTGTTATAATCTGGTTTAACAAAACCTTTCAAAGGCTTTAAACATTTTCCAAAAGAGCGTCAACTTTGTTATCCTCAGCTGGAAACCTGAGGCCCTTCCTTAGCACCATTGTCTGTGGTGTTCCAAAGCCTGTCCTGATTAGCTGGACCAGAGGAAGTGACTGTCACTTCCTCTTGAGCAACTTGAGTCCCAGGAATGGAGCATGTGTCAGATGTGATTTCAATGGGAGGTAAGATGGTCCACCTGGGCCTTTGCCTTCTGGGTCTGTGAGCAGGCCGACTCATCTTTTCAGGCCCCACGGTTAACATTTACGAAATTCTATTTATAATAGCCCTTACTATGCTCTTGTGAAAATTAAATAATAACATATGTGAAGAGAACTTAGCACATTCTATTATTCATTCAACAAACATTTCTCAAAGGACAGTTGAGGGTTGAGCCCCATATTGGGTGCTGGGAATAAAACAGTGAACCATCACAAATGGTCCAACTTAAATTTAAGATAGATAACTCTATGGAGCTGCCCCAGTATTGTCTTTTTGCATTTTTCATACATTGTTTAATATTTGTGACAGATGAACACTCGTTAACTCTAGGCACTCTTCCAAGCATTATGATAAACGAGCAGAACTTGCAGGCCCTCATCCTAAGGCAAATGCTTAGCTGAGTCCCACTACTTCTTCAGAATCCTTCTCTGGGGCCAGGCCCTGCCCTTCCCTGCCCTGTGATGAAACACTTGATGGTACTCTGGACTTTTCTGGTCACTGTTTGGTAATAACCAGCCTCAGTTTGGTAATTAGTACATACGTTCCCACACGATGGTGAAAACTTCTGAAGTTAATATACGGTTAAAGCATCGTCTGAGCCTTTCCTCTACCTCTCCCCAACCTTCCTTCCCCCCTTGGACTTTGGGAAGGCCAGAGGTCACTGGTGGGCTGGGCCATGAACTGCTACCCCAGTGTGGGCACTTTTTTTACATGTGGGAAAAGCATCTTCTCCTTCAACCTCTGGGCCGCCATCTTGAGAACAAAGTAACCTGTATTTTCCTGTTCCCTTGTGTGTGTTCCTCCTGTATCTAACCCACAACAAATTCTGGGGGCATGGGTTTCCCCAACCTAGCAACTCCTCTCCAAAGGGCTGGGCACAGTTTCTTGCCCTTCAGACTATTTCAGGTGTGGGTATGACTGCTGTCTTTTGTGTCCAGCAAGTTGTAGGTTGCAGGAGACTCATACTCTCTCTCTCCCTCTCTCTCACTGGTCCCATTATAATCTCAGTGCTAGGGACACTCAATAACTACAGGAGACCTCTAGGTTGAACCCAAAGACTCTGAGTTCAAAGTCTCAGCTTTGGGTTCTAGTGCCAGCCATGCCCTGCGCTAGTTGTGTGGTCTTGGGCAGCTACTCTAACCACACTGTGCCTCAGTTTCCTTATTTGTATAGTAGGGGTGATAATAGAGCCTATCTCATTGGCTTTGAAGGAAGATTAAATCAGATAAAACTTCTAAAGTGCTCAGAGCAGTTCCGGAGACACTTTAGGCACTACAGAAGTATTCGTTAAATAGCAGGTGAAAAGAATGTGTGCCTAATACATACAAAGGCAAGTTAATGACAACTCTTTAATCAGGCTCTCTTTAATTTCAGAAATTCTGGGTTGTTCCATCTTTATCTCTTTTGGGTGAGGTTCCAGCAGGACCTGTCTATAGCCACATCCCCTGAGACACAGCTGGTGTGATATGAGGATCTGGAGATCTCAGTAAGCACCCTGCAGACACCCAGTCCTGTCTTACTCCCAGCTAGGAAGGCTAACCAGCATGTGTCTAGGGAGAGTGACTCAGGGTGTTGGAAGGGATAAGCACAGAAGAGTTCCCAGACACAACTTTTCAGAAAGGGCTTCTGGGAAAAACAAAGCCAGGGGTGGGCACGTCAGCTTCATTTCTCAGTGCTCCACTGGGCCTGCAGCCTGGTCCCCCACATCTGTGCTGTTCCTTATGGGTTCCTCGGGAGGGGAGATCCTCGTGGAATCTGGGATGTTTCTGAATGTCTTGAGACAATTAATTGCTCTACTCTTGACATGCCTGAGGGGCTAAAACTGAAACACAGAGAAATTATGCAACTTAGCCAGTCACGTAGCACGGGTGAGGCCGAGCTGGGTCAGATCTTTGGACTCCAGACTTAGGATTAATCTGATGAGATTCGACACCGAGCTGTTATCCCAGCACAGATTTTGTTTAGTCACAGAAGCTGCAAACATAATTTCAGAGATGTGTGGCCAGGACTCCTGGGTCATCTGGAGAAAATGACGTTATCAGGAAATTGAAGTGCTCAAAGCTCTGGAGAAAGTTGTGTATTAGGATCAAGTAGGAAAAATAAAATCAAAACAAGAAGACCAGACATCAGCTGTGTAGACAGGCACGAGGGAAATGAAACTTGGCCTGGGCAATGTGGATGGAGGGTGAGTGTGACTGTTTTACCAGTAACTTCTAGAACATGCGGAGGGTGGTACCATGTCCCAGGTTTAAGGAGAAGAAGCAAAGTGTAATGGCTTGTTTGCATTCATTTGACTATCTGGCCATCTAGGAATTCACATTTTTTTCTTGTAAGTTTTATGAGGATTAACAAGAGGTTGGAGAAATGCCATCTTTTATTTTCTCCACTTTCTGAGTTCCTCTCCTGGTTCCCATTGATTGGGCTAAAAGTAGTGGAAAAAGAATGGATTCTGTAGTTACTGGGACCTGGCTTCAGATCTCATGCAGCCATCCATGGCCATGAGTACTTGCTCAGGCCCTCTGACCTTCAGTTTCCCTGTCTCTGGAGTGGTTATGAAGATACTTACCTCACAGGACTGATGAAAGCCTACCCAGGCTCGAGAGAAAGTAGACACTTAGCTAGGGGTGGACTAAAGCATGTCCTGGCTGAATTTAAAATGGACTTATCAAAGGAGCATGACATTAACACAAGGCTATGTAGACTGATCAAAGGGATAGAAAAAGGACATAGGAATAAACCTGCACATATTTGGTGACAGGATTTTTGACAAAGGTCCCAAGGTAATTCAATGGGCAAAGGACAATCTTTTCAACAAAAGGTGTCGGAACCACTGGGTATCATATGCAAAAGAAATTAGACCTTGACCCCGATTTAGCATCATAAACAAAAATTAACTTGAAATGATCCTCGACCTAAACCTAAGAGCTAAAATTATAAAACTTCTAGAAGAAAAATAAGAGAAAATCTTTGCAACTTTGGATTAGACACAAATTTCTTAGGCTAGAAAAACACAAACCATGCACATTTTGGAAAAATGGAAGCTCATTAATATTAAGAAACATTTTCTCTTCAAAAGACACTGTTAAGAAAACACAAGAGCAAGCTACTGGCCAGGAGATAATTCTAACATGCATTTCTTTTACATGGTAGTCTCTTGAAACTGGTGGAGAGTAGATCTGATGCCTGATTCCAGGGAGACCTGCACAGATCGTGTCCCTAAGAGTGTGCTCCTCCCTCTCCCCATGTACCTGTCATTGCCCTGATTCTCAGAATGCTGTCATGAGCAGGGCTGGAGAGAAGATGGATCTGTGTTTGATGAGCTTGCAAAATCCATATCTTAAATTCCATTTTTGGCCAGAAGAAAAGGGAAGCAGCAATAATGCAAAGTCTGGAAACAGGCCCATGTACATTAGGAAGGAACCAGAGCCCTTGGAGCAACAGGGTGCTCTCAGCAGTGACAAGAAGGACAGAGTGAGCATGTCCAGGCTGCCAACCTGAGCACTGAGCGCTTTACCTGCTCATTTCATTTTAGCTGTAGGAAAAATGTCCACACACAAGGTCAGCACAAAGTCCCAGAGGAAGAGGGACACCAAGCTGGAATCCAGCAGAATTTCACCTACACTCTTGCCTCTCTGGTTTCTACAATGGATTTTGTTCTTCCTATGTCTCTGAGTTGCTTTATTCTTGCATTTCATTTAGTTTCATCTATGTCTTTTCTGGGTTTTACACTTTGGGACTGTTGGGTTTGGGGACTGATCTTGTTGGAAGCATCAGCTTTGGTTTGGCTTCCTGGCATCAGGCTTTGTTTTTCCTTGCTCTTTACATCTGAAAGCTCCTTTCCCCATCCCCTCATTGCCTCTCTACAGCCTTCAGTTGACTGTGCTTGATAATCAGGTGATTTCTGATCTCACAAGTTCCTAGATGCATAATTGGCTATACTGGGATCAACAATCCATGGGTGGAGCCCTCATGGGTTTTTCTTGTTCTGGTGTCCCTGCCACCCCACTGCAGGTATAGCTGAAGATGGGAGTGTTCAGGTACTCAGATGATTGCAGATTGAAAAGTCCAAGTCTGCCTCAGCCAAGGTAGCTGTGGACTTTTAAAGTACTGCTGCAGTGACGAGGGAGACATTACTGGTGTGAGCAATGTTCCAGTGTATGAATGATCTTGGTGCTGGAACCATCAGCTTGGCATGGATGGGTGCCCACAACCCAAACCGGAAGAAGAGCAGACCAGCAGGGAAAACAGCAGCCTGGGCACATTATCTGCACGTTCACAGGTGTCCTAGCAGAATTAGGGCTAGGCAGCAATCCCGTGGGCTCCTGCAGCTATGGTGAAAGTTCAAGTGCTTTGGCTAGATGTGTTCCAGATGAGGTGGAGGGATACTGGCATGCTTCCCCCTAACTTCAAGCGAACAGCAGAACATGGAGGGGTGCTTTCTTTCAAGTGGATTCCCCAACATAGTCTGGCTACAATTCACAGGCCACAGACAACTGGAGGCGGTGCCCCTCCCACTTTACCTCAACTTGCAGCCTTTCAAAATGAGCATCCTGGGAGCTGATGGGCTGACATCAAAGCCTTCAATTCCTTTTCCAATTTTGATCACGGCAACCATTTTAACATAGGGACGATGGAGGTTTTTAAAAGCTTGAACTGTGCTCAGTTGCTCCCCAGAATTCCCACTCCTCTCTGACCTGCTAGAGACAGCAAAGAGATGTGTGAACTGGCTCCGTGTGATGCTTTGGGAAAAGCTACGCACAGCAGAACTGGAGCAAATCCTCCCTGTCACTCCTTTCCCTTCTTGCAGACACTGAAAAACATCTGGAAGATTTTCTTTATTGTTATAATAGATTTGTGAACTTGATGCAAAAGCCAGGTAGAATCTCTGTTATTTTTTAAAGGGCTCACCTGTACCACCCAACCTTAAATGTTAAAATGATTAAACTGATAGGGACGCAAAAGATCACATAGTTCATAGGTCTACCTGCTGAAGTTACTCCCCCCACCTCCCGGCCGCACCCCTGGGCCCCAAATTTCCCACATTGGGAATCTGAAGGGTGGAAATGTTCAGTGAGGATTTATTCAATTTGCAGAGTTAGTAGAAGAGCTGAAACTTAAACCCTCATTCCTTGACAGTAAATCCTGTACAAGTTTCCAACCGTATTTTATCCAGATTATGGTATTTGATCATCTTTGAAAACCTATAGAAGACATCCTGGTTATTTCCCTAGAGGGACATGAATCGTGAACTAATTTCCAAGAAGAGTGGACTTTGGGGGTAACAGTTCCTGCTGGGCACATTCTTTCCTCCTTGTTTTTACTCATTTTCATGGCCACTTGAACTGTGGCTGGTGCTGGGGAGTGAGGAGCTGTCCCCCTCCTGGTCTTGCTCTTTTCACAGCTGCAAAGTTCAGGGAGTTGAACGCAGCGCTTTGAGTTCTCTGCCACGACCAACCTCTGTTGTAAATCTTCCCCGGAACACGTGACGATGCATTTCTTGACTATATATCCCGACTGCAGCAGCGGACTTGTCAGCGTGCTGAGCCCAGCAGCCAGGAAGGAGGCTTGTGGACTTGACCGGTTAGGAATTCAGGGCTCTGGACAGATTTGCCAGCCTCGGGTAAGTGATCAAGGTGACTTCTCTCCAAAAACACTGAAGAGAAAGTGATTTCTAGCAATGAGTAGATGAAGTTGTCTTTTCCTTGATTCAAAGGAAATTTAATTTTGAATTAAAAGTGGTTTTCAGTTCGAGGAGCAAAATGTAAACTTGCTTTTTTTTTCTGCTCAACTAGTTCAAAAAACTTTCCTAGTCATTAGAATGTTACTTATTTTCTCTATGATCCCTCTCTTAAATGGATTCTTTCCTTCTTAAAGTATAAAAGAATGCTTTTGATGTGCTCACTCTATGAAATGCAAATATGAGGGACATGTATACACTAAAATGTCAACGTTCCCCTACGTTCCCTCCTCCCCTGCCCCTCCCCCCACAGCTAAGCCTGTTAACCGTTTGGTGGGACCTCTTATTGCTATTATTTCTCCGCAGATTTATAAGCTTTCTTTGAAATTGCGACTCTGCGAATCTCGTGCTTCTGCCCTCCCTGTCTGCTGGATTGGGGAGATTCTAACCGGCGGGTTTCTCCCCAGACCCCGGCTGCGCGAGCGGTGCCTCAATGCTGAAGATGGAGCCTCTGAATAGCACGTCCCCCAGCACCGCAGCCCCCAGCAGCCCCCTCGAGTCCCACGTGCCCGGCAGCGGCGGTGGCAACGGCAGTGGCAACGGCAACGAGTATTTCTACATCCTGGTGGTCATGTCCTTCTACGGCATCTTCTTGATTGGCATCATGCTGGGCTACATGAAATCCAAGAGGCGGGAGAAGAAGTCCAGCATTCTGCTGCTGTACAAGGACGAGGAGAGGCTCTGGGGGGAGGCCATGAAGCCGCTGCCCACCGTGTCGGGGCTGAGGGCCATGCAGGTGCCGGTGATGCTGAACATGCTGCAGGAGAGCGTGGCGCCCGCCCTGTCCTGCACGCTCTGCTCCATGGAAGGAGACAGCGTGAGCTCCGAGTCCTCCTCGCCCGACATGCACCTCACCATCCAGGAGGAGGGGGCGGACGATGAGCTGGAGGAGACTTCGGAGACGCCCCTCAATGAGAGCAGCGAAGGGTCGTCAGAGAATATCCATCAGAATTCCTAGCACCCCCTGGGCTTCTGGAGGTGGCTCCATCAGCCAGCACCCCTAGAGAGAAGGACACGTTGTGTGTCTGGTTTCACTTTTGCTGTGCAGCTGCCACTCTGAAGGGCCCCTCGGCAAGCTCAAGGGGCTCGAGCAACAAGGCTCAGCTCAGGCCAGCAGCTGCAGCAAGGAGTCCCTGTGTCTGAGGTGCGGACCTGCCGGAGAAAGCTGGGAGATGTGCAGTGCGAACATTTACTTTGGGGGTCGGAGCTCCTGTCCAGAATGTGGCGGGGCTTGCTGTTCTCTGACTGGATGCCCCAGGGAACCACGCAGCATCTGCCTGCTCCTGGGGCGGCCACTGCCTAAGACAAGCTGGGGGACTATTTTGATTTGCTAATTTGCCTAGAGCTTTGTCCTTCTAGATCTGATTGGCTGTAAGTACCTCTAGCACGAATCTGTGCATTAGTACACAGTGAGTTACTTTGGGAGGACTTATGGGTTAGGGGTGGAATTTGATAGAGAACTTTTGATGGGAGAAAGCTGGAGACTGAACCTGGTCTGTTTGCATACTGTCAGGAAACAATGCAACGTTTCAACTCGTTAACATTGGCTGGGATGCTAAGACATGATCTGCTATTTTGACCATTTGTTTAACCTGTGAGATTCAGCTCTGACCTGGGACCATTCAGCATTGCCTGCTGGCATGATTTTTTTTTTTTTCTTCTGTTGGAAGGGCTTCCCAGAGTCTAACCTGCACCCCGAATGGCTGTGCAGAGATTCTTCTGGATCTTTCCAGAAGGGGTGATGATGGGGTTGAACAAGGCTAAAACCTTTAGCTCTGCTGCTGCTTTTTCCCAGCCTTATTTTCTGAACTGGGACTTAATGTGGGCCTCCACAACATGGTATTTCGTCACGTAGCTGAGACCTAGAAAGGCACACTCAGAGATTACACGAAGCCAGGGCCCAGGCGCTGCGCCTCCTGGTCGCAAGCTCTGAAACGGATTTGCTGTGTGGTCCTGGGCAGTCATCAAGAGGCATGCAGATCCCCAGGGGGCTGGGAGGATGTCTTCAGATTTTTAAGATTCTGTGATAAATCCTGAGTGGCCGGGTGTGAGGGAGCTTGGACACACTCTCTCCCCCTTGGCTGGTTTGTCTGAAAAAGGATCTGCTTATTTAAAGGAGTAGATGGAGACTCAGAACACACGTAATTGGGACATTCAGGGCCAACGCCATCTCATTCCTGCTGTGGTTTTCCCAGCAGTGAACTAAAGAGGCAGAGACCACATTTTATTCTGCAAAGTTCTCCGGGTGGTGGAATGTTAGTACTCCAGCGAAGGGAGCCAGAAGACGACGAGGAACTGCCCAGGAACGCCGTGTATTCCTCTGCTCAGCAGCTCTGCAGCAGCCCCTCCAGACCCTTGAAGACCAGGAGGAAGAGAAACACACCAAAAGGTCAACTTTAATTCTAGTGAAAACAAAACCAAACCAAAAAACCCTTTTAAAAACAAAGCCCAAAAAGCCCATCCTCTCCCTGGTTTGAGGCAGCGATAATTACTGTTCCCACGGAAGGGTTAACAGTGTCGGGGCTGGTTTATCACTTCTTAACCCAGTGCTGGAGGAGATTTATGTTGGGGGGGGGGGGCGGGCAGAGGGAAGGGCTGTCCGTTCACTTTAAAATTCAGCATGTGGATTTACTCCAAAGGGGGCTGTTTAAAGTGAAGAAGCCAAGTTAAGTTTGGCCCCTTGCCTGGAATCACTTGAATTCTGAAACTTTACTGCGACGGACTGTGCGTTGTCACATTTTCCATTGCTTAATTCTGAAGTTGGTGCTGGTCTATCTGCGCCTGTTCAAAAGTGATGTATATACGTCCTTCCTATTCTATTGAGTTGTATAAAATTGTCTTCTGTATTTAACAGTTTGTAATTTTCACAATATTTTTTAATTTAAATAAACACATTTTTCCCCAAGAAGTGATGCATCCTTGCTTTGATTCTCCAACGTAATTCCTGGTTTCTGAGACATTCCCAGAGGTGTACTCCAAGCCGTCTCTGCATGCAGGTCACCTCCCAAGGCAGACTCTGGTGCATCTTATTTCTGCCTGAATCAAGGACCGAGTGGGGCTTGAGTTCTACCATCCTTTGATAGGCTTTGCAATGAATGAACATGACTTGCATTCACCTCTCCTATTTCATTTGGTGGCTGTGGGGCCTCTGAACTTGAATGTGCAGGGACATGGCCACTGCTGCTGATACCTTGCTTCAGGTTTGGTTGTAAGACAATGTTGGGTTTGTCTGTTGGTCCGGCTGTTACTCTCCACAGGTGGCCACGGCAGCACAGGTGAATGGGCAGGGACTCTGCACGTGGAACAGCACAAACTCAGGCGCTGCCCTCCCTCTGCTCCAGTCCTCCTGCAGGAGCGCAGATTTCCTCCGAGGCTCTCGCTGGATCTGGCTACAGCTCTGGCCCACAGCCTGAGGCTGGCCAGCTGCTGACGCCTCCCTAATTTCATTTACACCATCAGAAGTGTTACCAGAAAATTACCAACTCCAGTGCCCGATTTGAGTCAAGCAGATGGCAGGAGAGTGTTCCTCCTGCGCTCCTCCATCTCTGAGTTTGGCTTTTCTGTTTCAAGTAAATATTTCTATGAGGTTCACAAATAATGGTTTCCCTGAAGGGTTTTTCTGGCAGAGGGACAGCAGAGCCTGGATCCTTCCTGAAGCCTTTCAAGGAGCTCAGTCTCCCAGGCAGTACATTGACAATGTAAGATGAGAATGTCTTTTTAGAAGGCGAGAACATCCTTTGGTGTTGGAGCTGCATGTCATTTTTTGGTGAGGAAACAGTTAAGGAAAAACTTTTTTACCATGGGCGGAAGGAGAGGGAATTCTAAACTCTAATTGTCCTAAAAATATGCAGAGTACACTATGTCGTTTTAATGGCATATTTGTTTTCTTTAAAAAGAAAAAAGAACTTCTAAGCAGAACCTAAGACCCAAGGGGCTTAATCTGTGCGGATCTGCTCATGCATGTGAAAAACTGAGGAGGGAATTTGGCTCTGTGCACCTCAGAGATTAGAAACATATTTTAAAGCACTTAAATGTTAGGGATGAGGTAAATGGAGCGTCCCGCCTGCTCCATGCTGTTCTAATTACACCTTTGTACGTCAAAGTCAGGCAAAGATGCTGCAGAGAGAGATTTCTTTCACAGGCAGAATCATGGGGTCCAAATGAGCGGGAAAGGCTGAAGTCGAGCCAAGGAATGAGCGCGCTGGACTCGTGATTCTGGTTGGAAAGTGGACCCCACGGCACAGCTGAGCGCCGCGAGGGAGGGCTGCGCGGCCAGGCACGCACTTCCGGGCGCAGCGGAGGAAGGCCATTTGTCAGCCTGTGGCAGCTGCTCTGCCCCTGACGTGGTGGGACAGACCAAACCTTGGGCTCATGATGCAACCGATGCTGCAGGTTTAGACTGAGCACATATGGGCTCGATCCCCTCAGCCCAAACCCGCGCCCGCTGCTGGGGAAACTCCCAGGGTCATGTGGCCACAGCCCCGAGCCTGGAGGAGACACGTCAGCTGTGGACGGGGTGGTGGCTCGGGCAGGGTTGGGCTGCAGGAAGGCGGAGGGCACCGTTAGTCCAGTCAGGCCTGACTTTCTAGCACAATGCAGCCGAGTTGCTGTCAGCTCAGGGCGCCCCCCCACCCACCCCCGTCACCGGGGGTCTCTCTCTCTCTCTCTCTCTCTCTCTCTCTCTCTCTCTCTCTCTCTCTCTCTCTCTCTCTCTCTCTCTCTCTCTCTCTCTCTCTCTCTCTCTCTCTCTCTCTCTCAAGCTAAGGAGGACGACTGGCTTTCCTCTTTGGGGAGCTGCTCATGAAAAGAATGGCGAGACCCAGAAATACTGAGCGCTGTGTGAAATTCAGAGAAAACAGCTTTTGGTGATACTTTGGAAATGCATCGTGCGCACGTTCTGCCAACGGAGGGGCTGAGACCCTGGTTCTGTGGACAGTTTTCTCGGGAGACAGCAATGCTCAGAAAAAGCAGATTTGCCAGAGGAGAAGGGTCACAAATGAGAAAAGCCACTCTTCAGTCCTGCTTTTCCTTATTTCCAAAATGTTTCCTCCCACACAGGAAGTTTGGCAAGCGATCTGTTGCTATGGTGATAACCAGCCAAGGTCACTTGTTTGAGGAGTCTGCGGCTCATTAGAAAATAATTCGAAACTAGCAGAACCAGTTGTAAGATTACTTTCTTGCTGGGATTTCCTATCATCTCTTTGCTGTTTTGTGTGACATGTGCCTCCATATTCCCCACTTTGGGCTTGGGACGGAGGCTTTGCCACACTGGCCATCCGTGGCCAGCGCCTGCTGACTGTTATTTCTCTTGAACACAGTGGAACCCTGGAAGAGACTGTCTCCTTAGGCTATGTCCCCAGATCTTTGCCACGTAGAAATGGTGTGAAAAATCAAAAAGGGGGGAATGTTACAGAGTGTAAATTCCATAAAAAGGAGGGGTTCATGTTCTCTGCCCCACCTAGCGAAGGATGGAGCTGAGCGGGGAGAAGACTTGGAGGTACACGGGGAGCAGACATGTGAAGGAGGCTGTGCTTGCTGTTCGGCCTTGGACTTGCACCATGGATTTGGGGGACGTGGAAAGAGACTCGTGGAGTCTTGTAGAGAGACGCTTGGAAGAGATGTAGGTGAGAGACCCATGGTGAGGCTGACGATGGCAGCCTTTATCTTGACTTGTATTTTGATTTTGCTCCTTTCATCCCCAACTTGCTTGGTCCCTTCTGCCCCTTTCCTATGGGTCCCCACCAGAAGGAGCCTTAAACTGTGGCAAGTTTTTGGGCCTCTGTGGCCCTGCTTTGGGCCAACCCTGCTTGGCTGGGCATTTACCCACGAGGGGATGGGTAACTTTGGGTGTTTTATGGAGAATGCTTATCATTTCTTCTCTTTTTATGCACACTATCCTATTAAGATTCTTACACACTAAGAACATGCTCTGTTTTTATGTGGCAGGTGGCAGAACCCATTTAGAGTGTGCAGGCTTGAGGATGCCCCTCACTCTGACTCTAACAGATTCATTAGAGTAACTTCATGAAGTTGCGGTTTTGTCCTGGCGATGAGCCTTCAGGCCACTGCAGCTCTGTATGTGGAGGGAGGACACAGGGATAACCCTGCCCTTGGGGTCCTGCCCCTCCCCGCATTCCTTCTCCTTGCAGCTCCCCTGTCCCATTCGATATAGGGCTAAGCCTGTCTTCCCCAATCTAGGAATTAATTCTCTTACCTTGCATGTTCTTACTGAGAAAGATGATCAAAAAATTCTTTCCATCAGCAGCTGCACCCATTTTCTGTTCTCAGTGGTCATCCATGAAGACAGTGACTGGCATGTTTTATCTTGTCTTGGTTCCAGTTGCTAAAACAAAGTGCCACTGGCTTGCAGCCACAGAAATGGGTTGATATTTCCCACCGTTCTGGAGGCTGCATGTCCAGGGCGCAGTATGCTGGGCTTCTGGAGAGGACCCTCTTCAGGGCTGCACGTGCTACAGCCCCCTTGTATCCTGATGTTCTAGAAAGAGAGCCAGTACTTCTTCTCGTGAGGGCACAGATCCCACTCATGAGAGCCCCCCTTCATGACCTAAGTACTTCCCAAAGACTCCATTTTCAAATCCCTTCATGCTGGGAGTAGAGTTCACCGTGTGGATTTGGGGGTACACAAGCATTCAGTCCATACCATCTCTTCCCAGCCTCCCTCCCTGTCTTCCTCTCTCACGTCCTTTCCTTACACAAAATGAGGAAAAACAAGGATAACCACAGGCAAGTACTTTCCAAGCACTCGCACCTGCCAGCACCTCCTTCATCCACTTGTTACACCCCGGCTTTGAGCTTCATTTTCCTCTGGTGCTACTACTAGGTGCTGGGGAAAATGTAACGTCCGCCTGGTCCCCAAAGAGGTCATTGTCTTCATATAGATGAATTCCACTAAAACAGCTCTGTTTCTGGTTAATATATAACATTGGTTGTATATTTCTACATGATAATCTGAATCTGAGAAGGAGGCAAGAATACACAACTTGTGTCTTCAGCAGTGGCGGGATTAATGGCGGACATGCACAGTGTCATTTTCACCTAATATTTCTCTGCTCTATGCTAGGTACTTTGCCTTTGATGATCTTATTTACTTCTCATGAGGAAATTCTGAGGTAGGTCTCTAATCTGTTCATCTAGATATGACAATTGAGTCTCAGATGAGATAGTTACTGGCTAATGTGATGAATAACCAGATTCCAACACAGGTTTTCTGATATTGATACTGGGCAAAATGGGGCTTTAAAATTGGACAAAGGCAGTGCCCAAATTGTTTGCCGGTCACTATCTTGGTTTTGTACCCATGCGCACAATTGCAAGACTACTCAGGCTTGGGGAATAATAACAATGGGATTTATTTAACAAACAGGGAAAAAGCAAAGAATTACTAAAGTCAACATATGGCCGTTTACCTTACTTAAAACAAAGTCTAGTCCCAGAAAAGTAACAAAGATGGCATCTTCCCACCACTGCTGACGTGGAGCTCCTCTTCCAAACAATAGGCCACATTTCCAAAATGGCATCTTCCTTTTCCTGTAGACGTGCAACAGCCAGAGTGTAGGCCAGGTTCCAACTCACGAGGATGACACAGAACACAACTGGAGATGCTCCCGGAAGTGTCATGGTGCCCCAGCACAGCACCAGGCCAACAACACTGCAAACAGCAACTACAGCGGCCAGACGGCCCAACAGACTGCATTCATGCATTCCAGGAAGGCGCCCACTTTGGGCCTCTGCCTTCTTCCTTTGGCTGCAGTAAAGACAAAACTGGGAGCAGCTTCCGTCACTCAGCTACTTGCAAAGCCTCTAAAGTCGCTGGCCCCAAAGTCACTGAAGATTTAAAAACATTTCTTCTTTTCCTACATTATGGGGACTGCTTCTTCCATTCCTACATCATGGCGACTGAATTTCCCTTCTCCTTCAGTCCCTTTTATTTTCATCAGAGTCTCCACCCCAAACTGCAAACTTAGCATTTTTCCCTGGGGCTATTCATTCTCCTCAGCAAACCCCCTCCAGGGGGCACCACCTTTACTGGACTTTGGAATCAGCCCAGTTACAATATAAGATCAGGTATTCTTTAAATCACTGAGATGCAGAGAGGTGAGACTTGGAATGGAGTTCCATCTGAAACATCAGCTCTGTGACATGGTCTCTAGGTTGCTTAACCTCTCTGGGCATTTTCCTCTTGGCACATTGGAGAGAGAATGTCTTCTCCACTGCCCTCAACACATTGTCAGAACAACTTATGAAGCGGCTGGAAAAGTCAGATCTTTGTCTTTGATGGAGGCGGAGCGTGGACATGACTGACATTCGGCAATATCGAGTTTTTCTCCCCTTCTGAGAACACTGAGATCTCCACTTCTCAACGCCTTCTGCTTCTACCGCCCTCCCCCTGGGGCTTGTGCTTGGGCAGGGATATGACTCATTCTGGTCAATGTAAACTCAGTGGAAGTGACATTAGTCACCTCTGAGGTGAGTCAGTGAAATGCCCGTGTGTGATGCTCCGTGACCCTCTTTACCTGCGTGACATCAATGAGCCCACTTATTCGGAAGACTACAATAATAGATGAGCCTGTGACAGTCTGGAATAGGGAGTTACTGCATGGAAGACCATTGCTCTGGAGCCTTGCCCAAAACTGCATCTGGCTTTGCATGAAGCAATAATAACCTAAGTGGTGGTAAAGATTGAGAAGTTGGGGGCTTTGCTACCACAGCACAACTTCATCCATCAGATGAATGCCAAATTTGACCAGAGACCCACAATACTGGAAAATGTCTTCTGGACCATCTGATTCAGCCTCTCCATTTAATGATGGAGAAATTAAGCACACAACAAAGTGACTTGTTCCAAGCCAGAGGGGGACACAGGAACAGAGCTGGGGTACAGCTCAGGTCTCCTGACATCGGGTTCAAGGTTGCCACTGTAGACCTGGCCTCGGAGGTCTCTGCCAAGGTCCAATGGAAACATAAGACCTAGAGGGTCATGAGTCTCTTACCTTGAGCTTCTCTGAGCAGCACTGAGTCACTAGTGCTATTTATTGGCCCTTGAACCTTGCTGGGAAGTGACTTCTTACTTCTTGCTCAAACTCTGGCACTTGCTGCCTTATGTGGGGCGAGGGACCTGAACGGGTGGATATAAACACACCCCCCTCAGCAGTGCGATGTGACATCACTGGAAACTTTAATAAAGGGAAGAATCTATAAATAAGAGGAAGGGAAATATTCACACGGGGTTGAACGTAATTGACTGGCTTACAGCTTATTAGCTTTGGCTTTTTCTTCTATTTATTTCTTTTGGCACATTTCTGCTTCGCATCTCAGGCAGCCCCCCCAAGGCAGAATGCTGCTAGGACTGAATGATGTCCCTGTGCTGGGTCAAGACCCTGGGAGGTGAATGCTGGTGGTTCTCTCTAGAGCAGGCTTCAGGTAGTGCAGACACCAGTGGACACACCAGGGATCATGCAATCGCAGTCCTAGCCTTAATGTGGGGGGGCACTGTTTCTCCCTCATTTCTCACTTCCTTTTTTATCTAGAACTTCTGCCAAAGAACTGGATAATGTCTTGCAGAAGGAGATTCTCTGCTTACTCAAATTCTCTCCGCTTTTGTACCTTCATCGCTCTGCCCTCATGGCCCAAATATGGCCCAAATCACTTTGTTGTGTGCCTTAATTTCTCTATCTTTAAATGGAGGGGATGAATCAGATGAACCAGTAGTGGCGCTCTTTCCCATCGGGTGACAAACCTCTGGAGAGGCCAAGCCCTATGTCCTTATTGCTGTAATGCGTGGAGAATTTGGGCTGAATTTCTCAGGATTCTCTCATATCATATTCTGTTCCTCTTTTATAGTTTCTCTTTGGGTGTTTCATCCAACCTCAAATTTTCAACCACTATGCAAATAATTATAACAGCTATCTAGTGCTTAGAGGTGCCAAATGCTGTTCTCGTGATTTTCAATTCTCATGACAAGTTAAGGCATAGAATTTTTAAAGCCCATTTTAAAGATGAAGAAAGTGAGGCATAGGGACGTTAAGGTCGATTGGGTCCACAGTTAGTTCAGCAGCAGAACTGAGATTTGAACCCGCGATCTGGCTCCAGAGCTGGTGTGGTCTATTGCCTGATGCAGGCCTGTCTCCCGGTTCACTCACCCAGGTGAGCTTGGACTGCACCTGTGAGCCCTGAGGCCTGTGGCTTATCCCCCTGATGTCACCTAAGCACCTCCTCTCTGAAGTCAACGCTCAAAGTCATTATCTTTCCTCTAAAACCTGTCCCCCTATTTAAACCCCACGGGTGTCAGAGCAGGTAGAATCCAAGCTTCTCTTCCTTACTTGAGGCCATCAGCTCTCCTGAAATCTCTCTCCATTAACATGATCATTAGAAAGTTAAAAAAATATTTCTTTAATCAAGAAAATAGGGAGGAGAGAATTGCTGGAATGGGAAAAGATGATGTACCCAGAGCTGTGCTGGAATAAAAGAGTCGACACCAAGGATGGAGCTCAGGCTCTCCAGCGGAAAGAGCAGTCTCTCATCCGGGCACCTGTGCTTCTTCCCATTCTGTAAGAAGGACTGTCCAAGACAGAAGAGGGAGATGAAGAAATCAGGATTCCTGATGATAGGCAGGAAAGCATGGATTGGAGCAATGGCAGGTGAAAGGGAGACACAGCTGCTAGCAATACTGAGGAGTTGAACTAGACAAGATTTCATAACTACCTGACTGTTAGAAAATGAAGAATGTGGGATGGAAGAGAATGTGATGGTGTTGAGTCTGCATCGTGGAGGCAGAAGTGTAATGATTAAACTGGAGTCAATTCTGGGACGGACTTACTGTGGTGTGCATTTTGACTTGATATCCAAAGTCATTTGGAAAACCAGCGTGGGAACTTTTGATAAGATTTGCAGCCAGAGACACAGATTTCAGAACCATGAGCAAGGATACATGGACTCGAGACCTCAAGTGTGGCTGAAATAGCCAGGGATGAGTGGGAAAAGAGAGGAGGGCAAAGAGCAGTTCTTCAGGGATCAGCTACTTCTCGGGGGTTGGAGATGGAAAGGCAGAAAGAGCTGGAGCAATACAAGAAGTAAAATCAGGATGACAAATACCCAGGAACCCAACAAAGCAGAGATTTTCCAGAAAGAAAAGGTCAGCCATAGAGAGAAGGAGGGACTGGGTAGGATAGTGAAGTTTTATGAAGATCTCCAGGTGATTAGTATCTACAGGATGTAGAATTTGAAGAGTGGCGGGTAGGGAGATATGGCAAGGATGAAAGATTGATTGACATTGCGGAGTGGGCTGCTCTCGGAATGGACTAACTTTATCAGGAAGTTGGACTGTGAAAAACAAATTATGGTGTGGTTGATGCAAGGCATTGGAACTATGTAAATGCTCTTTTACTTGCCCAGATTAATAATTAGTTTAGGTTGCGAATCTACTTTGGCTCCCTTTGGAAGTATGGGATGATATTCTTTCCATAAGAACAGATGTTTTCCTGTGTTTATAACAGACACCCAGAAAGAATACAACATCAGCCCAGAGAAGTTGTCTGGGGAAGATGTGCTATCAGGCTTATTCGTGGAAGTAAAAGTAATGCCCTCCTCCTTTCCTTCTGCAGAGACTGGAACATGAGTTTTTACTGCTAAATCTCTGCCTTCCCATGATTTTGCTTCAGTTTACATGAAGGAGCCCAAAGATAATAGGGTCATCTTATATCTGGTATTGCTCTGACTTTTGTATTTCTTCGAAGAGATTTTTATTCAGGAACTTACCTTTCGTAGGAGCTTGAAAATTGAATAGGTGCTTAATTTAATATCACGGTGCTTTTTTAATATAGAAAATGTCAAAATAAAGTCAAGATGTTATTATATCTGATGATGTTTAATTAGGGGGCATTAAGAAAATGGTTAAGGTGTTTCAAATTACCTTAAAAATCTGGTTTCTGAATCGTGAGTGGATAATGTGAAAAGGGGTTTTCTGGTGGAGTGTTGGGGGGTGGGGTCACATCACCAGCCTCCACCATAGCAAAAAGGAACGTTAAAAATAACTGAGGGCTTTAAAGTCCTTTATGTGTTTCTTGGTCCATGAAGAGACACACACCGTGCAGCAAAATCACACACAAACAAGGTTGGCCTCAACAGGGAAAGGTGGGTGCCTTAGGCAACTCTGGGCAAATGTCACAGGTTGCAGAGACAATGCACCTAGAAGCATAGATGAATTCAAGCTGTTTGGACTCTGTCTTTGTAATTTAATAAATGACATTATTTTGAAGAAATGTTTGGACTTTTAAGCTGAAATATTCAGGTAAATCAAATGATGCTCTTAAAATAAAGACAAAAATCAGGGAAAAATCTGAAACTGGTGTGCAAATGTCAAATGTTTGTGTTTCATTACAGAAATTCAGTTTTAATAAAAAGTGGGATCTGATTTTGCTTTAGGGATTGTGTTCTAAAATCAGAGTATAAGGCAAGATTATCCTTGAAAGTTCCTTCGTTGCTCTTAAAATTGAAACTTCTGTGGTTTCTCAGAATGCTTCAGTCATGGCCTCCCTCTCCGTGGGTAGCACAGTCTAAGGGTAACTCTGAGTAGGGGAAGGAATGAGGTTTTCTCTCTCTCTCTCTCTCTCTCTCTCTCTCTGTCTCTCTCTGTCTCTCTCTGTCACTGTCTCTGTCTCTCTGTCTCTCTCTGTCTCTCTCTCTCTCTCTCTGTCTCTCTCTCTGTCTCTCTCTCTCTCTCTCTCTCTCTCTCACACACACACACACACACACACACACACAATTCCTATAAATATAACATCCCTATTTGGACTTCACTCTTAAACAGATGAGTTCTTTCTCTGCCTGTTTAGTGTTTACGAGATCATCATGCGTAACTCCATGCCATCCTTCTGTGCCCCCAAGGAGGAGACTGCTCCTCAGCCCTAATGTTGACTGTAGTTGTGACCAGAACTCATTACTGAGGAGGAAAACAAAAAGGCTTTTTGAGGCATACCCTCCCAAACCCAGCAGAGATGGCATAGGGTTATGGTTTCAATGGTCATTTCTTTTGCATGAAAATTATATGTTTGGTAGGTCAATTAACATTTATCCAATTCACATTATTCCTCTAGTTCCTTTCAATATGCATATTAATTCAGTCCTTATAGTAGTTTCCTGACCTTTATCTCACACATGAGATATGGAGGTTGCAGTATCTAAAGTGAAATTACTAAAAGGAGCAGAGTTAGGATTTGAACCCGTTTCTCCCTGATGTAAGCAGGTATTCTTTTCCGACCCAACAGTATAGACTCTTCCCTCAATTTTCCATGAAGTGATAATTAGATTATATGATTATTTTTTCCTCTCATTGAAGAGTGTTCATGTGAGCTTTTATTGAATGTCCACATTTATTCATGAGTTTGAAGATTCATAACCAATTGAGGAAGCTGTGAAACCTTTTAATATTCTAAACCGCCTTGTGAATTAGCTGCACTGGCTTCCAGAACCACTGCAGAAAAGAGTAGCACTATTGTGATGCAAATGGGAAATGAACTGAAGGTGTGAAGGAGATTTCTCTTGGATGGCCTCCCTGGGGGGGAATAAAGACAATGCGTTGGAGGAGCAAAGGGCCAGGTATTCAAGGAGGGAGTGAAGAGAGGCTCTGCTGGGCTTGGCTGGCACTAGGAGTGGCTTGAGCAGGGTCTGTGAGATATTTTGAGTGGGAAACTTACTAGGTACTGATTTTCATTGAGTAGTCACCTCAGGACTTCTTGCAGATACATAGAGAAGAGTTCTTGGAAAAAAGGGAAAATATCATTTGAATTTATTTATTCATCGATTCAATAAACATTCATTTTTTTCTAATCTTGCATGCAAGATCATTTTGTTCTATTGCTCTGAAACATTCAGAGAAAAACAAGATATTTTTTCTTTCAGGGTTGGAAGTATTACATATCTAACTAACAAGAGTGACTACGCGGTACCTTCATCATAATGCGTGAACTTTTTTTTTTTAAGAATTCCTTTTTTTTTTTTTTGCCAATGGACTTATTATTGAACAAATTCAATCCTTTCACAGAAAGAATCCATCAATTCCTTTGTATTTCTTTTTCATTTTAATGGAAATTTCCAGTCCAATCATTCTGATTGGATTTCATTTTTTCAGGTTCCCAGTCTTCCTTATCTACCGAATCTTCCCTAGCTCCATGGTGACAGACAACACAAAGAGGGAAAATATTTTGGGCCAAAGTTTGGGAACGTTTATCTTATATAAATTCACTCCAAGCACAGTTCTAGATTTAAAAGTGCATGTTTCATTGAAACAAATGCAACCCTTGTGCCTTTAGCCCTTTCCACTCTCAATCAAAATGTCATTGTAGAAGAACCATTTACATCTAAAGCATATTTTCAGTTTTTAAAGTAAGTATAATTTTTAAAAACGGAAAGTCCTTTTAGGCTGCAGGCAAGGAATCTGAAAACAAAAATTGATAGGAAAAGGTCAACACCTGTCACTTAAGGAATTATTTGTTTTGTTTTTCTTTCATTTTAGTTTAATTTTTTTGACTTACCAGTTCATTTGATTTATATTCCCAGTTGTATGAAGATATAACTGACACTTCACACTATATAAGTCTAAGGTGTACCCCATAATTATTTGCTAATTGTATGTATTATAAAATGATCAGCATGACAAGTTTAGTTAACATTTATTATTTTTGTTTTTCACTTAGCTACAGCTGGAGGAGACAGGATCAATTTCAAAAAGTAAAATCAAGATTCACAGAGTTTCAGTGAAAAGCATAAAATAGATGCTTTCCAATTATGTTCAATGACATAAAACACATAATTCTCAGAACAGTGCCTCATAGATGGTGAATATTCAAATGTTAGCTACTGTTGTCATTATGTTTAAATTGCAATTAAGGTCTAAAATATTTAGTGTTGTATTTTAATATCCCTAAGTTATAATATTCTCATTCTATACCAGGAACTGTGCTGGCTTGTTGTAATTTATTTTATTAGTGTTCTCACTGTTCAAGAAACAAGAAATCTTAAGAGGCTCAGTTTCAAGTGCCCAGAACTACTTAGAAGTCTGGAATTTCTACTGAATTTCAGTACCACCATTTCAATTTGCGTATGGGGAAAGAAAGTATTTGGAGTGCAAGTCCAACAATTAAGGTTAACAATCCAAGCTTTCCAGATAATCACTCTTTGAGTACGTCTATGTGCTAGATTTTAGGTGTACAGTTCTCACACTTTGGTCATTTATACTATAAATGGAGGAGTCACATGTATAAACAAATACCTTGCATGTGATGGGCTAAATATTAGAATAGAGTGTTACCAGTGTGCTATGGGAGCTGAGTGGAGGGCAACCTGGAGAGGCGGAAAGAAGACTCTGCAGAGGAGATAGCATGGGACTGGGTTTCAAAGGATGAATAGGAGTTCCCTGAATTTCTTTTTATGTAAACAGAGCTGGTGGACAGGTTGCCTTTATGCTCCAAATTCCATGATTTTAATGCTTTGAATCCCACTTGGTCAATAATGAGGGACATTGGCATTGAGATTTTGCATCTGAGTTTTGCAGAAGACCTTATCTGCACAATTCAAAGACTTCTCCATCCACAGCAGAAGCAACAGTTGACAGTTAAGCTGTTTTGCTATCCTGCCAGATAGCTGAGCTTTTACATTTCAAGACAAAAAATTCACACAACTGGCTGGTGTTTCACTTCTCATCAGGACATTTTGGCATCAGGTAGACAATAACCATGGATGAATTTCAGGAATTTGAGTGATTTGGATGCAGTACAGAGAATATAATAGCTTAGATTCTGATTTGAAGTGAAGCTAAATTTCCTGAGCCAAAAAATGATCTTTCTCCTTCCAAGTGGTCTAAGATGCTCATTAGCTCTGGCTTTGGTCCTGGGGAATTTTTGTAATAAAGTCAGTTGAAAGTTTCAGGACAGATGGAGTTGCCATCCTCCCTGTGGCTGCACTGGAGGACAGAGCTGAGGACTGTAAGGAATAAGCAATCCATCAAGGAAGAAGGACCAAAATACACCTGTGAGGTTGTATGATTGGGCCCCTCATAATTGTAGTGGTAATTAAAAAAAAAAAAACAAACAACAAAAACCAACTGAGCCTTATTGAGATAAAATGCACATATTTTTAAGGGTACAGTTCTTTGATTTTTGACAAATTTCTGCACCCTAGAAACCATTATACAATTGAGATTTAGAATACCATTTTCAGACCAAAATACTGTGCCCCTTTACAGCTCCACAACCTTGGACCCTGATGCACTTTCAGTAACTTACATTTAGATTTGCATTTTCTAAAGCTTCATGTAAGTGGAACCATACAGCATATTCTTTTGTGTCTGCCTTCATCACCCTGTACATTTTTAAGATTCATCCACGTTGTTGAGTGTATCCATAGCTCTTTCCTTTTAATTGCCAATTGCTTGGATTATATGGAATAACACATGTTGTTAACCTATTTACCAATCCATGGACATTTGGGTAATTTTCAACTTTTGGTGTTTATGACTGAAGCTGCTAGTCATTCTTGTACCAGTCTTGGTGTGGACATATATTTTCATTTCTCTTGGATAAGTACTTAAGAGTGAAGTTGCTGGGTCTTATGTGGAAATGATATGTTGTAACTTCCTAAGGAAATGCCAAACTACTTTCCAAAATGGCACTATCATTTTGCATTCCCATTGGCAATGTTTAAGCATTCCAATTGTTCCACATCCTCATTAATCTTAAATATCAGCTTTTCAGTTAGATGTGTAGTGGTTTTCTATTGCTTTTTTGGTATGCATTTTCTGACGACTGATGATTTTTGAGCCACTTTTCATGTACTTAGTTGCTATTTGTATGTTCTTATTTGTGAAGTATTTTGTTCCCATGTTGTCCAATTTTGAAGCTTCTGTAGGACACCCACATTCAGTGAATAGGTGAACAGGCTTTGGGACTACTGTGACAGGTATCGAGGGTTTTACTTCAGTTATTTTGAAGATAAGGTTCTATGGTTAAAAGCAGGATTTGCAAACCATTGGTTTAAAGCAAATGGGGAAGGTGATAATTTGGATATTGGCATTTCCATTCCTTTTCTCATCAAGGGCCTACACAGTAAAGTGTTGGGGAGAGGGTAATCTGGTGAGTACAAAACCCAAAAATAATTCTACCAAGACTTGTACAGTGAAATGTGCCCAGATGTTGGAGTCACAGAAATTGGTGTTTATATGAAGATTCTACCATTGACTAGTTCTGTAATCTTGAGCATATTTATTATCTCCTTTGAGCCTGTAAAATAATATAGTTAAAATGATATTACAATGGAATGAATAACATTTAGCCAGTAGGTTAAATAAGATGAGAATAAATGTAAAATATATAGATGAGTACCCAGCTCACAGTAACTGCATATCACATCTTTCCAATAGCTTCCTTCTCTGTCTCCTTACCCTTATACTTGCTTTGTCCCCACTTGTTCTAGAATCTCAGGATTCCTCACTCTGGCACTCCAACCTTCCCACCCTTCAGAGGCAGTAGATTTGGATTATTTCACCATCTCAAAATTTTTTTTGATTTATTTATTTATGCATACAAGCTGGGGTGCAGGCCAGAGGTGTGGGGCCGTGAGAGGGTTCACCAGAGACAGAATGGGGAGCAGAACAGGCAGATGGGGCGAGGCAGGAGAGGTCTGCTGTGCCATGTGGGAATCTCCCCCCCACCCCCCGCAATTCATCTGCCGACAGCTCCTCAGAGCTGTGCTTAACCTGTTGTGCCACAAGTGAGGCCCACAATCTCAAAATTTACTGGCTTGTATTCTCTCCAAGAGTCCTGCTGAATGTATGCAGAGCTCATGTGATCAGTCAAATTTCTGTTAATATGGCAATGGTTGATAGTGATTGATAAAGTTTTAGTAAGTATCTGCTCTAAGGCAGAATCAAGGGAAGATGGAGAAATGGGAGAGTTGGAAGCCGGTGGGAGGCTGATTGGGGTAGGTAGTGTTTTGGTATGACTGACCTTTCCCAGAACCCCATAAATCACATTACATAAGTGCTTTTCTCCAGGGAGTTTGCCTGTACTTGGACATTTTGAATTTGTTGAATATTTTCAAAAATTTCCCTCCTTTATTTATGAGGTCTTTCCCACTGCCTTATAGTTGTCTAAAGTTGTAGGGATGAACTCCATAGTCAGTGTCTTGTTTTTTTTCAAATTTAAAATTTTACCATGTTCCACCACTTATGGATTACTTGTGATTTAATGGTGTAGTTCATAAAGATTTTAGGACTTCTGGCAAAACTAATTTTTCTTTAGTTGTTACAAAACTCAGATGAGGAGGCAGACCTGAAGTTGGTCCTCTGGATTGACCTTTGGGAACCCATGTATCATCTAGATCAGCAAATTTTCAAGGGTATTTTGGATAATCATCAGTTCTACCTCGAAGAGTTGTGAAATCATAGGATAAGATAATACTGTGGCAGGAAAGGCCTCAGGGAACAGTTAGTCTGACTCTAGGTCCAGTTTTTAGATGAGAACATACATTATTGTGATTAAAAAGTGATCTCTTGATGAATGGTTATATTGATCTGGACAGTCACCACTGTTGACCATATTCTGAGACAACTGATTCATTCATTTTTTTGGATGTTACATTTCATAATTAAATTCATCATCATCCCTAATTCTGCTTATTGTTGGTCTGTTTAGTTCTATTAACACAGCTTATTTTTCCATTGCTTTGGGATCCAGAGAGATCTTCATAATATTAACATTATGTAAATAAAACCACACCATCCACGATAAACCTCAGCTCTTAAAGTGAGCTAGTGGCTTCCTTGCCAAAGTAGCTTTATGAACAAGTAAGTAAACAACTAAAAAAAGTGTTTATGGGTTTCATGACATAACTGTCCATCAATGGATTCCTACTTTGAAACTTTATCTATTCTACAAACAACAACAAAAAAAATGTTTCCTCAGATGACTGAAAAAGAATGCCTTCAGGGTAGCTGGGTTGATTTGCATCCAAGCTATCCACTTGAATATTCCTGGAAAACTCAGTTTCATTCTAATGATAAAGTTGTAAGAGAAAGTACACAGAGAGTTTGGCACTATTGGCTCTTTACTTCACATTGAGCTACTCCTATAGCACCCTACAGGATCTTTGGAATACTAAAATTTTCTAAAGCAGTGCACACCTCTGCCATTGAACATGGTGTGTCAATATTAAGTCTTCATTGGAAAAAAAGAAGGCAACTTGGAAGAGCGAGCAATAGGCCAGGCAGGAGGTCACGGCAGAAGGGTGTTGAGGAAGAGGAAAAACCAACCTTCATGTGTTGGGAGTGTGGAAAGGGAATATAATTTTTAATTTAATACAAAATTCATTTCTTTTGAATATTGAGAAACATGTCTTAGAGGCAACTGTTTTCCCCTCTGGGGAGGTGTCCATTATTCTGCAGACTGAAATGCTAGAAAAGCCTCGGGGAGGAGAGTCAGTGAAGGCAGCCATTGTTAACATGGAGCTCCCACAATAAAGGGTACTCAGGACATGTGGAAATTTACAGGAAAGCGCCTTGAAGTCACTGTCACTAACTAGCCTCTCAAGTAAGGTCAAGTGGGCTACAGCACAACCAGAATGTCAGGAAAGAAAAGCACAACAGATTTTTTCAAGTCCCCCAAAATTGAAGAGACTGTAAACTGTAAGAAAATCTGGGGGAAGAATTATAAAGTGAGTGCTGATACTGAGTGTTGCTTGCAAAGTTCAGGAGATCTGGCTGAGAGGATAAGGATTTTATTTGGGGGGTTTGTGCTGCCATTTTTTTTTTAAGAACAAGTCAAAAGACTGGATAAAATTCACAATGTTGAGTCCCACTTTCAGAGTTTATTACTTACTCATTCTGGAGTGGGGTCAGAGAACTTGCATTTCTAACAAGTCCCAAGGAAATGCAGATGTTACTGGGGGAGGTTGGGTGGGAAACCACACTTTGAGACCCAGCGAGTGACCAATTCCATTATTGTACAGAAGCCAAATTCTGAGAAGCTCCATTTTATTAATTTAATGATATGGGCAGAGTTACATGGTTAGGTCTGGCTAACTCAGTGGTTTAGTAAATACATTTACTTTTTGCTCTTAATCTTTAGCAGATCTGCCCCACACGACCACTTCCAGGCCCAGACTGAGGCAGCAGTCCCTATGTGAGGTATGCTTTTTCTTATGGGCTGAACTGTGTTCCTCTAAAATTCATATACTGAGATCCTAACCCACCAAGTACTTCAGAATGTCACCTTCTTTAGAGAGAGTTTTTACAGAAGTAATCAAATTAAAATGAGGCTATGAGGGTGGGCCCTGATCCAATATGATTGTGTCCTTATAAAAAGGAGACACTTAGAGACACCCTTGAGGGCCAATGCCATATGAAGAGACGGGAGAAGCTGGCCTCCAGCTTCCACTGGTCCTCAGAGGGAGCCGACCTTGCTGACACCTTGACCTTGGACTCTGCAAGAATAAATTTCTTTTATCTAAGACATTACATTTTGTTGTAGTTTGCCTAACTTCAGTAGGGTTATTTGTCTTTTCATAGGGCAAATTTACCTGTTCACTATTGTGATTACTGGCAAATATTTGCCATGCTTTAAATGTTTTCTGTGTACACATATTTCCTGTTCATTGTATATACAGAGAAATAGGAAGGGAGTGATAAATGCATATCTTTTAAATGCAGTCCTTCAATTAATCACCCTAATGATGTTTGGGGTCTCTCTAACTCTTGACAGCTATTGACTGAATTGAGAGCACTCACAGGACTAACGCAGAGAAGTCTTCCTTACACATGGCTTTGAATTTCTCTGTTCTGTTTTTTAATCCTTAGTTTAATACCACCTGTTACCCTTCTTTAATAAGTTCTTTAACATTTTGCATTTACCAATGATACTCTATTTTTCTATTGTTACTATGATTTTCTTCTTAAAAAAATTATTTACTACATTTTTATGAGAATCTGAGCAATTGAAAAGGAAGATACATTTACCTAGTCTTCTGTGTTGATTCAATCCCCCAACAAATAACCCAAGATACTTGTTATGCCAGCAAGGCATGGAGCAGGTTTTCTATCAATTCGGGAGATGAGTAAAGGAGTCTTGGACCTCTCAGTGGATTTTTCAGGCTTTTAATGTTTTTTTTCTATGTTATTTGTAGCAGTGTAACCAGGTGTGCGGCTGGGGGCGGGGTGGGGAGGTGGGGGGGGGTAGGGGAGTTGGGGGGGGACAGGGGGGGTGGTGGGGAGGCAGCTTGGAAGGCTCCCTGGGTTCCTGGGTTTTCTGGAGTTCTTCACTGTACTTTGTCCTCTGTGACACCACCCTTACATGCGCGGTCTCTTAGCTCAGGTGTGCCCACTTACACTCCAGTGTGTATGCCCACACCACACTCCACATGTCCACCATCAGACATGCAAACTCCACGCCCACTCTCCCAAGCGCCTCCTGCATTCAAGGCCCCAGGTGATAGCCACAGAGGCCAATGGTGCAAAAGCCTGAGCAATCTTCATTTACCCTGCAATATTATTTCTAAACACACTTGTTTTGGGGAGAGAAGCGTTGTGGTCAGGTTTTGAGTGTGAGAGTGTGTGTGTTTCTTCTGTTGCAAAAACCCTGGGTTATATTTATTGTTTTCTTTTTTGTCTTAGAAGGGATGGATGCCTTTTCCTCTTTTCTCTTTACCTCTTGAATTCTTTTGAATGTGAAGTCATCAGTCAAAACTATCTAAAATTAGTTCTCAAATTTGGCTGTCTCACTGGCGTGACATGGGGACGCTAAAAATTTTTTTGCTACCTACTTCTACTCACAGACATTTTGATTTAAGTGGTCGGAAGTGAAGCCTGGACATCGAGAGTTTTAAGAATTCCCCAGGTGCTGCTGCTGTACAGCAAAATGAGAACCACTCTAAACACCAAACAGGTTGAAGGCAAATGGTGGACACCAGATCCCCCAGACAGAGGGAGAGCGCGGGGCAAGTCTCATCTGAAAGTCCTCAGCCTGACTTTCAGACTGTAACCAGCTGGAGGGGAGGGCTCTTAGTCATGTCTTCTGATATAGATTCTCCTGGTCTTTTATATATTTCTCCTACATTCCTAGTCTCACCCAAGACATGTGCTATTTCTCTTGCCTGGAACGGCCCCCTTTCTTTGTTAATTTTTGTGTTGCATTATCTGCTAAATCAGCCTCAGGGTCTTCATGATGTGGTCACCTCCAAGGATTTAGAGCCTGCTAGAATTTGCATTTGAATCTTGACATTGTCACTGACTGCTGGGACAGGCTACTTCCTATGTTTGTAAAATGGGGGTAATAATGGTGCATTCTTCCTATAGGTTACTTTGAAGTGTAAATGATTCTTCCTATAGGTGTCTTTGAAGTGTAAATGAATGAAGGCAATGGAAATACTTAGAGCTGTGACTGGCACTCAGTAAGCCCTCAGTCTCCACTTAAACCTCACGCTAGGGTTCTCTTTCACAGCATTTAATTGCATTACCAGATATTAGGGTTCTGTATTATTTTGGAGTTTTAATTATAAATTGCTATTTTATAACCACCCCAAACTCTGTGGCTTAAAACAATATTAACAGTTTTTTTTAATTTCTCATGTTTCTCACAGTCTGGGCGAGATTTTGCTGGGTGGTTTTCTAAAGCTAGAAAGTTCAAGATGTCTTCCTCACTCTCAGACCTGGCGCTTTGGTTGGGATCGCTGGAATGGCTGGGGTCATCTTCCTCTCTCTCTCTCTCTCTCTCTCTCTCTCTCTCTCTCTCTCTCTCTCTCTCTCTCTCTCTCTCTCTCTCTGTGGCTAGCTTGGTCTTCCTTAGCATGGCAGTTTCAGATTGGCTCTGCATTTCATGGTGAGTGGCTATGCATAAAGAGGAAGTAGACATTCCCTGTTGCAGGGTAAATGAAGGAGGCATCAGGTTTTCCTGCCCTCCTGCCATTGGACTTAATGTTGGGCACCTGCGGCCCAGCACATGCGCCTGGTGCTGGCGTGCGCATGCGTGCTGGGCACACCTGGGCCTGCTGAGATGCTATATAAGGGCGGC